>VXCM01003440.1:4107-41947 GCA_014773175.1 Lucifuga dentata
TGGACGCTGGTTGTGGCATTAAGATTAATGTGTCTGCCCGCTTTACAAAATGCCTTTGAATCTGCAAGTGCATTGTAAGCCATAACATAAATGTGAGGTACATTATATTCCACGCCGTGTGCATGACTTTGGGTTGAAGTAGCGATTTTCCAGTTTTGGGAGATATTATTTACTGTGGGACGTTCAGAGAGGAGAGAAGCAGGATCTTCTAAACTCATTCAGACGTGTTGCACTCAGACGCTCTTTGTGATTAATTTCATTACGCTGAACGCTGCTGGAAGGAAATGCATTGTGATTCTAACCAGCAATGGTGTTGCTGTCTGGCATTTGAAGGCAGATAAAATAAAAAAAAAAAAGGNAAAAAAAAAAAAGTGATATTACTATCCATGCCTTTATATGTAGTATTAAAACTTGTGCAGCTCCTGAAATTGGAATATTGACTGTTCACTTGTTACCATTTAACTCAAAAAAGGACTTTGTGTTTTGCTTTTATGATGTTGCTGAAAAATGCTGTATGCTTAAAGGTCGCGGATGATTTATCTGACCGGTTGTCTGACGCGGTGGGAGATCTCGTTGGGAACCAACTGTGTTTATAACTGCTCAGAATGCTGCAGGGTGGGGCAGAAACCCACTGTCATGGAGAGGGGAGGGGCGGTGTGTGGTCGTGTCTTTGTAATTATCATATCAACTTTCATGTTAGCAGAGAGGAGGGGTTATTAACAGGAATACTGTGACTTCTTTGTGTTTTTGTAATCACCACCAGGGTCGGATTGGCCACTGGGAGAGGCGGGACTTTTCCTGGTGGGTCACAGCCATTGTGGGCCGGTGGGCCAATGACGGTGGGCACCCGATTCTGTCCCTGCCTGCCGCCCGCCCCCGTTGACAACTTGAATTATTGGTATATAGCTGAACCTACCACTCCATAACTCGGGCGGTCCCAAGAACGTGAAAGCAGAGACAGCGACAAAGTGAAACCAAACTAGGGACTCTCGATCCGTCTGTCCCTCCCCGTCAACAACTTGATTTCCCAATCTGACCTCTCTTTATACATGATCGCCACTCATGTATAGAGAGTGACATAAATGGGAATAACAGCACACAGTTTCACTTTCAATTCTCCCCAGGGAGGGCACACTGACAGAAAAAAGTAATGCAAATGAATGTAAAATTAATTTTAAAAATGTAAATTAATTTTAAAATTCATTAAAAATGTGTTTAAAAAACAAAACAATTAAATCTATCCCCACAGCTGGCCAATCACTGCATAACGTTTTTGTCGGATGCAGACCCCCTCCCCTGCAGAAATGAAGGGGGGGGGGGTTCCACCACATTCTGACTCTCTGACACTGTGTGGTATAAAATCTTTCAAATACAAGTCAATAAATACAATAAACATACATTTGAATGAATTTAAAGCCAATCAATAGGTCTTCTAAAAATATTAATAGATCTCCTTAGTTGACCCGTTAAGAAACTTGCTGTTTGCTTTGGTTTCAGGTTGCCACATTTCCTGCGAAGCAACAAAACAAACACGCCGATCACGTCTGAGAACATGATGGTGGACCGACTGCAGCGGCCATCAGGAGCAAAAATGACTTAGACGGCACTTACTGTCATTTTCTATTATTTTGTTTGTTATTGACCAATGACAAAACAGATTTGCCTTTATTTTGTTTGTCTGAGGATTAAAAGCAGGATGTGACTTGTTGATCACTTTCTTATCAAGTGAGCTATTCTGCAGCAAATCCAACGGGAACTCTGAAAAAATAAAATAAAAAATAGAAAAGTATTGATGGATTCAAATGTAATATGACTTTTTGCTGTGCCTCCAGATAAGAGTATAATGCAGACTTGAGGTGGCTAGCAGGGTATCTGTTTTCTAGGGTTAACCCGGCTTCCAAAACCTCTGTGGGAGATTTAAGGTAACAGCTTCACTGCTATTATCTCCCCGTGCTCAAGTACTTAGAACACCTGTCTGTCTCTTTATCTGTCTTTCTGTCCAGTTGTGTTTTTGTGTTTTTTCACAACACGCTGTCTGCAAAACCACTTCTCTTTACAAACATCTTGAGTATAGAAATTTGACCTAGACCTTCTGTAACATTTCTTAGTGGATGACCTCTAAAAAGGAGGAGGACTTTCTTCTTCTTGCACAAGCAACTCTTTGGATTTGAACGTGATGGCCTCTGCCACAGCTGCATTGCAAAAAAATGCATTGGCTGTAAGGACACGGTCTATTAATTATAATATCATATGCATAATTACTGTATTTTCCACAAAAGAGATGAAGACTACCAGCTGAGGTCGCATTCAGATAATAATTAGGTGTCATTGCCAAGCGTTCATGTGGTACTGTATAGACTCTATTACTTATATGGTTTGGTTGCTATAGCGACCATAAAGTAGAGCATAATTCCTGAATAAAGTCTCTATAAATGAAGAGACAATGACACTGATACACTGTTTTTCACTGTTTTTTTTTTTTTTAAACTTGAAGAGGCGTGTGTGACAGGAATATGTTTAGTAATTTCAGAATATTTCAAAAAGCTGTGAGGACGAGAACGCTGGTGCACGCTGGTCGCCACTCCTCCTGTGTTTGTTTCTTTGTTTTAGTTTAATTTTGTTTTTTCCTTTGCAAATATTTTATTATATTCCAGTTTGGGAATGGTTATTGTTTTTGCTCTGTGGATTCTTTGCTAGAGGGGCTGTTTTTTCTTTTTCCTGCTGAGCTGCTGACTGGAGCTAGCTTGATGCTGCTGCATTAACATCTTTTAACTGTCATCTGCTTTGGCAGCTTTCTGTGAGTCGCCTCTTACAGGAGCTGCTCGAGTTCCTGGACGATCTAATTTCAACATCTTTGAAACTGTAATGCCACATTTGGTGGTCTGCTAGCCGGTGGATATGGCTCCTCCACATATCAGGATCAAGCCGGCTACATGGGAGAATATCTTTAGCTGTGCTGCTCCTCGTTTATGGAACTTTCTGCAGGTCTATCAGGAGAGCAGCTCCATGAGTTCAGGACTTTAACTTCTCATTAGCTCTCTTGTCTTTTGTCAGTACTGTCCTTTTCTGTTGCGGTTGACTTTGGTGTTTTTGGTGTGTGCTTTTTTTTTTTGTTACTGTTTTAATTGTTGCCTGATTCTGCTTTCTGTACGACGCCTGGAGTTTTATTATTGTTAGTATTATATAGTTATATTACATTTCTTGTTTTTATTCATATTTTATTAGCCATTGTACAACACTTTGGTCAACGACAGTTGTTTTAAAATATGCTATATAAATGAATTTGACTTGCCTATTTTCTCCTTGTGTACAGTCTCCAGCAGGGACTCCTAATTATAATCCTGGCTAAGTAGCCTACAGGCATGATTGATATACGCTTTGGCATCTAATATTACTTATCATCAAAGCAATGACCTGAGTTCACCTCAGGTCTATATTTGCAGGGCAGAAGCTCTCAAATGAAATGTGGGCCTAATTACATTTTATCTGATGCCCCACAGTGGGCCCTGCCCTCTGAGAAATTAATATCTGAGTGTCCACTGCACCCAGTCTCAATTACAGTTCATTTCAAATGCATCAGCTGCCATCCTTCTTGTTAATGTGCAGTGCGGGAATGGAAGTGTACACAGTTTGCAGTTATTCGTCACGCCCCAAAGATGGAGCGAAGCGCCGACCTGAGCGTTTGCATTTAAAAAAGCAGCAGAAAAGCAAGTTTCCTCGCTTGTGTTTATGGGCCGCCAAACGTGTCAATTTGACATAATGCCACTCTGAAATGTTGTGAGTTCGTACGAAGGTATTTGAAGAAATGGCTGTCAGCTTTTTAAAGTCATCAAACATATTTAATTGGGTTTCCTGTTGTGAGAGGATGAATTAAAGTTTGTTATCGCAGTCAGATTGCTGGAATGGGAGACGCCACGCAGAGTTTGGTCGGCCTCCTGCTGTCGGCGCGTCGCCCTTCCTGCACCTCTTTAAGTCAAGCTGTGGACTGTTTGTCCGTTTCATTTGTATGCGGCGTACTTGAGATTTATGGCAACAACCTGCCACAAATGCTGCTGGTGGGCGGACCCGTTGCCCTGTGGTGAGTCACAAACCTGAAAATGCAGCCCCAGGTCACTCCTGCAGTGACAAGTCTGTGGATAACAAGCATTACATCTCCACGGCCACCTGAGAGGACATCTGTGAGAATACTGATGATATAGGAGGGAGAAAGACCACAAAGGATATCAGAAATGTATGATATGCATGTATATTGGAATTCCCAATCCATAACTCAGCAGACAGAATGCTATGAATAGGAAGCAGCGATGGAATCTGCAAACTCAACTGTATCCAATAACGGGAAGAAAAAAAAATGGATTCATGTTAAAGATAAATTATATTTCTGACAATAAATTTGGCAACTAGTTAAATTTTATTAGTATAGTAGCATATAACCTATGAAACAAATGGATTTAACTCCACAAGAAAAGATTTAATCATCACATAAGCTTAAAATGAGCCGTTGTATGTGAATATTTAAATTATAATTTAGACTAAAAAGCTCAGAGGAAACTCATTAAAGCCATAAAATTACTAAAAAATCCATGAAATGTGTTATAAGCTGCTGATTTAACTAATATTTTGAAGTGAGGAAAATTTGTTATAAAGTGACAGACTGTACTGAACAGATTTTCATTTACTGGAACATCTCTGTTGTGTCTGATGGCAGCAGCGGCAGCCTCATTTACACGCCTGTCCTCCCCGTGGTCATGATGACTAGGACAGGAAACATCATGTAACAACATGTCTGCAGCATTGTGTAATTAAATGATACAAAAGAACATGTTGGGTGTTTTTGCTGCAGCAAAGTGACATGATTTTATATGTATTAGGCTTTGACGGTTAAGGATTTTTTTTTTTTTGGAAAGCTGATATTTTTTGTTATGAAACATCTGGGAAAATTCACAGCTGACAGAAGTCTTCACTTTGAAAAAAGATTTCCTAAACACAAAAATGATGAGAAGTAACACTTTAAAAATCAAATTTGTTTTATTTAAAATGTGTAAATGTGGAATCACTTTTTTTTTGTTGTAATCTATCTACCGTATCGACTATAAGCTGACTTGCACATTTAGATTTTTAAAGAAACCCGCATATAAGCCGACCCCCTGATGTTGTTCCATCAATTTGTTTGTTTAGTAAATTACCTGTTTTTCTGGGTATTGTCATAGTATTCCTGTGATTTTCTGAAAATAATCCATGTACCGGTAAACATGATACTTATTTCAGCAGCTGATTACCGTAACTGATGTATTACAAAATGCTACAAAATCTGCTGAATAAGATGTTTAGTCAGGAAATACATCATTCTAAGGTATGATTTAAACTATTTTCATAGGTAGTGGTAATGGTAGTATTTCCACCCCTGGAAATTTTGTTCTCTGGGATCTGATTTGAATTTCTCATGCATAAGCCAACCACCTGCTTTGCGTGTGAAATTTGGTTTAAAAAAACTCGGCTTATACTTGAGTATATACAGTATTTATCATTTCATGGTCAATAAACTGACTGCAGAGTATCATCAGCATATATGCAAATGACACGGTTTACGTCATGTAGTTTAATGAGGTTTGTAAAATGTTGGATTTTTTTCTTGTGATAATTTGTTTCCAGACTGAGCATTTGTTTGTTCAGGTCAAATGAGTGACGTGATGCTTTTCTTGCATTTATCCTGGGTTCAGTTTGGGTTTCAAAAAGGAAAACTGCTATCAAACCAAAGCATCAAAACACTCTGCTCATTGGTCAGAAATGTTCGGGGACAGAAATCAGAATATCAAAACAGTTTTAACATTAGCATGTTTGTAACACAGAATGACAGAACTGTTCCAACTCTTAAATATTAATTGTGCTTTATGTTAAGAAAACTACGCTATGCTAACAACAATAGTTAACATGTAGGTAACCTGTCATATTAACCCTGGTTTGCTCTACTCATGTATTAATAAACATATTCACGTCCATTTAGAGTTTACAGCTTCTTTCCTGTACATGAACACAGGCTGCACCATCACAGAAACACCATAACAGAGAATAGCTTGTAGTAACATGTAATAACATGTCATCCCATCACATGGCGTCTAAACAGCTTGCGGTCCTGTTTACATGCCAGTGAAGGACAGCAGCACTGCAGCAGCATTGCAGGGATTAAAGAAATATCCCATACAATTTTTGGGCCACTGCTTAATCCGCTCAAGTAAATACCTGACACTCAATTTCATGGAGGCCACCAGAGCTGCTGTTGTCAGCACTGAGGTTAACTCCATCTGCTGAAGGACACTGGAGGGTGGAGAGGTGGCCGTGACCTCGGCTACGTCCCTCACCTTCATACCAGAGTCTAACACTCTCCACTGAAAGCTCCAGATTATGGATACAGGCTGGTGAGGATGACAGAATAGAACCTGAAGTGTATCGGGCGTTATTCACCAGGGATGAGCCGAGTACTCGGATGAAACGAGTATTCATCACAGATGACGCACTTTTTACGAAGACGAGTATCATCAGAGTAAAATGCCTCAATATTCCTGTTGAAAGAAAATCCTCATTGGGTGGCTGTATCCACGTCGTTCTGTGATAGGACAGCCACACACACACACACACACACACACACACACACACACACACACTGACCGTTGTGTGTGACTGCGCTTGCAAGAGGGTGTGTGTATGTGTGTGTAATTCAGACGTGCACAGTACAGCAGATGGAGCACAAAAGAACATGAGATCAGATCAAAACTCACTCTTTAAAAATTGATCAGCTGAGTGAGTTTATCTATCAAAGTTATTGATCACTAACACAAGTAAGGAAAATAAAGTTTTAAACGTCGCCCAGATTTCATACCGCTGAAATTTACCAGAATGAAGCAGGTCTTAATGTTAGCGTGTGGGTTTGTTTTATGAATACCTACCACCACATGTAAATAAGGAAATATCACAGTAACGCCTCTTTAAGGCTAACGCTAATATACGTCACTAACAGGCGTTTATGAATGAGGGAGTTGCACCATGATATTTGCGCATAGCGATGCAGTAAAACATGCACTATCGTTTATGAATCTGGGCCATTATTAGAACAATCTCTCTCACACACACACACACACACACACACTACATATCATTGTGTTTNAAAAAAAAAAACCGTTAAAGCCCTCTGACCACATGCACAAACATCACACTGTTCAGTGTTCAAATTTAAGTTTTAAAAATTTAATTTATAAAAATCAATAAAAGAAGTTGTTAGTACTGCATGTGTTGTGTTCATTGATTCACTGAAGTTTATAAAAACTTGTTGTGTAAATACAGGGTGTCCCAAAAAAAAAATGTATACACACTTTGAATGATTATAACTCACTCAAACTTTCTTTTTTTACAACTGATTTGAAGTAACGGCAGAAGCAAAAGATTCTACACTTGTTTTCTTTAACTTGGATTATAAAACCTAGATATATCTTAATAAACATTGTATTTATAATCATTCAGAGTNAACTTGGATTATAAAACCTAGATATATCTTAATAAACATTGTATTTATAATCATTCAGAGTGTGTACACATTTTTTTTTGTGAGTCACCCTCTGACTGATCAGAAACGTTGATCTGAAGCTTAATTCTGAGGCTGTTCTGTAAATAGTTTTCTAATAAAAAATAAATATAGCAACTTCTGATCAATCCATATCTATGTCAGGCTTAAAATACTAAACTTCTGGGTTAAGCCCCGCCCACTGAGTACGGATACAGATACAGATAATGTTGTACTCCCTTATCCGTCCTAAAGACGAATGTCTTTTGCTGAAATGAGGTAACTGTAAATGCTGCAATCTGTTCAACTCTGAAGTCTGAAGGTTTGAAGTGATTCTAAATGCATTCCAGTGCTTCTCCTTGGAAAAACATGGATGCCCACAGCAAGATCATATGAATGAATGAATAAATGAATGAATTTCTATTATTGTGTCATGCATAGACATGTCCAGTCCACACGGACGTACAAGACACCACTATTTCATACAAAACTAGATCCAGTGTGGTACAAATTTTGCAGATAAGTGGTACTAAACTTCGTTAAACAATAAGAATTTCTTTTACGTTGTGAAATCAAATCTATGTCAGTACATTATTCAAGATTTTAGACATATTAAAGAAACAATCCATCTTCTTTTCCAGGCTGTGGAGACAAAATTAGCCAATTTAAAAGCCTTAAAATTAAACAACCATTGCAATTTTTCATTGTCACTCCACCAAACTATGTCTGGATTTTGGTCAAATATTTCATTAAATATTAGTCTTCTTAGATCATCATAGTAAATACCATATAAAAGAAAACGTGACTCACTCTCATCTTCTCCTGGCTCACACAAGTCACAGACTGTTTTCTTCCTGGATGATTTTAAATCTACTGACTTCAGCGTTCAGAGGAAGGATGCTTCACGTCTGGGAAACTAAAGATCATATTTGCATTGCAAGTCTAGACGTCTGTAGATGTAGATGAATTATTTCTGCATGATTAGGAAAGAGAAACTGCATATAAAGTAAACCTCAAGTGTCTTGTTCATCTTTGTTGATAAAAAATGTCCTTGCATTGTTCATTTTTTTTTTAATGATGCAAAGGGAAATCTGTTAGCAATCACCATGTACACTGCTATATTATGATTTCAGGTGTTTTTTTTAATCAAATAAATTGAGAAAGGTGATCCTTGTCTGAGTTGAATGGACATACCTTTTTGTGTGTTTTCTGAGTTCTGCAGTAGATTGCAGAACATTTTCCTGAAATTACTTGTCAAAGGATAAAGCGATGCAAAAACTTTCTCCTCCTCATTTAGTAACAAACCCATCAGAGTCTCACACAACTCACTTGCATTTGGAGATGAAAAAGAAAGAATCTAAAAGGGTAGAAAATATCTTTGAGTGGAAGCTTATGGCACAATATAAAAACACTTCTTACTCACCCACTGAGACTTTTAAATCCTGCATACAAAAGAAGAAGCATAGCCACAAGCTGGAGGAGAGAAAGCTTTATAAACTCAGGGAGCAAGAGTGATGCAGGCTCGTATTACTCTTCACAGTTGCTGCATTTATTCCCTAATTCCTGATTATTCTGCAGTGAGCTGCTAGGTGTGCTCAATTTACAACAGAATAGAAGACAGATTTCTTCCCTGGGGACACAGCAGCTGAATGCAGCTGAATTCTTCTTTTCTTCTTTTTTTAATTAGAGCTTAAAAGTTTAACGGTAACTGCTCAGCAATTTGGGGCAGTGGTGGTGATTATCATGGGCAAAGTATTTTAATAACAGATCATTTAGCATTTTTAGTTGCAGGATCCCAGGGAAGGGAGTTGTTGAACGCTGGGCCTTTAGGCAGCGTAGAACATGTTTCTCTTGGTAGGAGGAGCTTTATGCAGAAACATTTCATTCTAAGTTATACAGTCTTAAATGATCAAATAAGAAATACAATGGCAAAAGACAATAAATATACAGTATATAAAATACATACATAAGCATGGGGTTAATTAGGATGTTAGGGTTTTGTCTTGAAGGTTTTACACTCTGGATTTTAACTTTAAGACCTATCTAGTAATTTTCTACTTCTACAACTAATCCAAACGCATTTGTCATGTTAAAGGACCATACCACCTATTTTGCATGTTTGAGCCTAATATATTCAATTTTCATACACATAACATTACTGACAGATCATTTCTCAAAGCATACTACTGGAACGGCGAATTAAAAATGTTTTTCCTACCTTCCAGACCTCCATTGGTTTCAGTTCATTCTGCTATTAAAATCAACTTGTTGATACTGTAAACATTCTTGGGATAGGTAATCCATCATCACCAACAAGACGTGTATTCAGGTTTTTTTAGAAGTTATGTAATTTTAGTGTTTAAGCTCAATAAAAAGCGTGGAGTGAATGTATGCCTCCACCGGGGAATATAGTCCCAAAAGAAGACCTGCGTTTATGGAAAAATTTAAAGGACCGTGACTTCATAAGGCTGTGTAACTATTAGCAGGAGAAACATGGATTTTTAAGGTGGGGTGTATCACTTGAATATTTGATTTTGAAATACTGAGATTTTGCAATATATCAGGAAAGCTGAAATATGGTTTTATCCTTTGGGAAATGATTGTCAGTAACGTAACATGTATGAAAATTGAATATATTAGGCTCAAACATTGATCATAGTATGGTCCTTTAATATAAGGTTTATGCTGACTGTTGAAACCAGGATGTTTGCATTTATATTTTGAGTGACTATTTAACAAATCCATTATCCAACATGGATTTTCTGATTGTGAGAGTGTGAAATGACACAATAAAATTCACAGTAACTTCACTTTTTTTTTTTTTTTNCTTTTTTTTTTTTTTGTTTGAAGGTCACATTAAATTATTGCAAAATTATCCCCATGCAGTTTGATTTTCAGAGAATAAAGTGTAGAAAATGTTTCCTTTAAAAACGTTCACCTCAAAATCTTCTCTAACAACTGTCATATTATAAAGTTATATAACATCCATCCTTGACAGAGATGAAACTATGGCTTAAGTTCTACATTTTTACCTTTCGGAAGTGCTATTTTTCTCCTGAGGAGTTTTATCTCCTAGCAGCATGAGGCATTGTGCTCTTAAGCTCGCATTAGAACATGTCTGGGTTTGGGCCAGATAAACGGCAAAGAAGAGCGATGGATGAAGGGATGGACGGGCGGGTTGGGCACTGATGTTAAAGACAGTAAGTTATGTTTCATTGGAAAGGACTAATTCTTCATTCCTCTAATTGAAGAAGTAAGAGTAAGGATCAATACGCATCACCAGACCTCCCTCTTCAGGCATCCACTGCCATTATAGCGAAGACCAAGCAATACAATACATCTTTTATCAGTGACAGAGCAGTGTGTTTACAACACATCCCTTATCTCTCAAACTCCCATCCGTCCTGCTGCAGGAATCCAATTATGTCCCCAATATTAACCCCTTTAGAGAATTAACCCCACACAGATCCACTCTTTGAGCAAATAAAAGAGGGTGAGGAGCCCGCTGCCTGAGTTAAAGGAGGATATAAATAATGGATGCTGACTTTGCCTCTCTCCCTCTGTGCACCGCTGATCCTACCCACCTGGAGGGCATCTAAATAAGATCCTACGCTAGCTGAACACAGCAGCGCAGCTCATTGATCCTCGCTCTGTGGAACGCTTCTTCCCTCTGGTAAGCATCCAAAGGTTGAAGAGAAAAGGGCATGAAGAACTATGTGGGAGCCAGATGCACAAATACAAATTCACATACATACAGACAGTGGAGGGCTGAATGACTCACCTGCCCTCCAGGTAGAGCAGATCAAAGAGTCAGCAGCTAGAATGTACATGTTCTGTGTGTGTGTGTGTGTGTGTGTGTGAGGCTTCCAGTATACAGCAGCAGAAAACAAATACGGCTTGTTCTTTAGAGACCTTTACTTGCCCGATTGCCTGATATGGCATTTTGTTTCTGTAAATATAAAAAAAACCAGACTGTATGTTGTGTGTATGAATGTATAGCAAGTAGTGACTTCATTCAATTAATTTGTGAAGTAACTTGAAACCAAAGTGCTTCCAGAGCCCATCTTGTCTCCTGAGGGCCAGTTTTCATGAATTCATGATAGCATCTGTTCTGTTTTTTGTTTCAAAACATACATCCTCAAAACTTAATGCTATATGTTTAAAAGATGCAATACCGCTAAAAATCGTGGGGGGCAGTATTGTCAAGTTTTGTGTAATGACATCAGCAGCGTAGCTTCACTGACAACCAGAAAAATGTCTGAAAGTTTCACCGTAAAATGCTGATTTTCTCGATTGCTGTGATATTTTTACCTGCTGGCCAGGGATGGTTAATGTTTCACCTCAAACGCTGCCCCCTAGTGGATACTAGGGATGAGCAACTACACACCACTATCTGTATCTGTTCAACCAATTAAATAATCTGGAGTCATACACGGAAGGGGCGGAGCTTAAACCGAAATGGGCCAGAAGTTTTAAGAATGTGGGTTGATCAGAAGTTGCTATATTTATTAGATTAGAAGTTAGATAACTTTATTTACAGGCACATAAATAGGTCCTTAGTACATGGTAAAAAAGAGAAATATATATAATATATAAATAACAATTAAAACAAACAATTCAATAAATACAGCAAACTAAATCCCACAAATCAACACATGGCATTTACATACAGACTGAAGCACCAATGGCTCCACAGTCTCCATGTAAACCTGACCGAGCTCCGCTCAGGGTTGGCCAAGGCCAGAATAATATTGTTTGCTGACACTGACAACCTGCACATGTATATAAACATCAGGTTTATTACAAAACTATTTACAGAACAGCCTCAGAACTGAGCTTCAGATCAATGTTTCTGATCACAGTCAGAGAATTATTTACATAAGTTTTTATACACTTGAATAAAGTTCAGGGCATCAGTGAACAGTCTTTTTTCGGTATTTTTGTATTTCTACACAAAGTAAAACATAATGTTATGTGGTGTGTGTGTGTGTGTGTGTGTGTGTGTGTGTGTGTGTGTGTGTGTGTGTNAGAGAGAGAGAGAGAGAGAGAGAGAGAGAGAGAGAGATTATTCTAATGATCAATTAGTCCAAATGCTGTTTTTCAAATTGTC
Source organism: Lucifuga dentata (assembly GCA_014773175.1). NCBI lineage: Eukaryota > Metazoa > Chordata > Actinopteri > Ophidiiformes > Bythitidae > Lucifuga > Lucifuga dentata. The sequence goes on from VXCM01003440.1 coordinate 16,773, forward strand.
ATTAACTTTACACTGTAGCAGCTAGAAGCTAGAAATGTCTGTTTGTAATCAGTAATATGTGCTCACATATGTCCACAGTAAATGTGTGTTTATGGTGACTGGTGAGAATAATGTGTTTGTATTGCAAACTTTATAATGTATGATAATAGATAATAGATCCCTGTGGACAGAGTAACTATGACGACGGCTAGATTGTGTTACAGCAGTGAACTTTCTAGGCTTTGTGTAGGGGAGGAGCTGTGTGTGTGTCTGGCCTATCACAGAACAACGTGAACACAGTTACCCAATGAGGATTTTCCTTCATCACGAGTACAGATAGTGACACATTTTACTCGGATGGTACTCCTGCTCGTAAAAAGTACATTATCTGTACCGGATACTCATTTAATCTGAGTATTCAGCTCAAACCTAGTGGATATAATATTTAATCCGCATCAATTCAGATTTACTTAAAGTAGGCAAACAGGTACGCGAGTCACACTTGACATAAAAACTGTGCAAGGGTATATGAGTAGATAATATTCAGTATAATCCAAAATATATTTTCAAGATTCAACATTGTTACTGTCACATGCACAACAATAGCATGTGTAGCTACATTTTATTTTTGCAGTGAAATTTGTGTTGTTGGAGCTCTCTGTACTTCCAAGAATTAAGTAAAGGGAAAAGGAAGATGGGATAAAGCATCACGAGTCAGATATATACATATATACATAGCCATATACACCTATACCATATACACTGTACATGGAGGATGTGATGTGGTACTGACTTACTTTACTGTTTACGTGTTGAAAATTCTTCATATCCAACAGATGAAACCATATTGGCAAAATGGTTAGTGGTTCTTTTTTGTTTGTTTGTTTGTTTTTTGACATACATTAAAATCTAATGTGTAATAATAAATAATAATAAAATAATAAAACTAAAATAAAAATAAAAAAATAAAATAAAATCTTTCCTCACTGCCTTTCAGTTTTGTGTTCCTGCAATAACAGCTCAAGACAACTAGACGTAATTAAGCTTAACCACTTAACCTCAGGGACCTAAAACTGTGTGGTTAAGGAAAGGGAAAGATTGCGGTTAATTGAAAAATTGACAATCCTGTCTTGTATTGTCTAAGCATTGGGACGCAAACACTGTGTGTTTTTGATACTAAACCATCTGCAATTAGCTCCTCCGAATGAAGTTTTCACTGATTCCTGCTTTGTTTGCCTATAAACACAATCAGGAGGTAATTGTTTTTTTGTTTTTTTGTTTTTTTTAGACATATAATTCAAAATGCATTCCACGAAACCCATTCTCACAAAATAATGAAACAGACAGCAAACAACAAAACTGTGAATACATGCAATTACAAAACCCCCAAAACCAGGATTACACACTTTATCACTTAATGACTGTCACTATAACAGTATATGTGCCAAAAATATGTTCAAAATCCCTTTATTGTAGCTTCTACTGCCATCTCCTCTGGTATTATGGAATAAAAAACATCATTTCGACTTGCTGATCACATCAAATCCATAGATATTGCTCCCATTCTGCTGCGACTCACAACAAACACAAAGGATTATTAGATAGTTTGGCATATTTCAACCGAGTTGCGATTTTCAGTATAGCTTGATGCAGGCAATACACCACGTATTTACCTTGGCTTCTTGGTGATCTCAGAAAATCCTAAAAATCTTCTTATTATCCCTTATTTTTATTGTTTGTGTGTAGTCGTGGCAACAAGCACCTGAACACTGATCAGCTTCAGATTTATTTTGCACAGCGTGCCGTCATATGTGTGTGTAAAGGCAAAATGTACCATTGCAGCACAGTTGGTGCAGATAGATAAAATAACTCCTGAGATATAATGAATTTATAACCACGTACACACACACATGCACACACACAGATCACTGCATGAAGACAACCAGCCGGTCTCATACTGAAATAAACAGCATGGCACATTTTAAAAACTGTTGCTAGCGTCTCTGCTGGTCGACAGGTTGGCCGTCCCACCGGGAAAACTCAGCTACTCCAGATGGTAAATCCATCCCCAACTGTCTGTTTTTTTGTTTGTCTGTTTTTTTGTTGACAGAAGAAAGGAAGGAAGGTATAATAGCACGTCTAGAAGAGGAAACAAGGAATTAAATCACAGCTGAAGTTGCAGAGTTTGAGTCACATCTGATTAATATCAGCGGATTTATGTTTTCATCAAAATATATCAGGTCACGTGTGCAGGAGTTCACAGGCTGCAGATATGGAATTCTAGTGTTGGTTTAACCATCTGGAGTCTAAACTAATTTTTGCTATTTAGCTTTTCATTGAATTGACCTTTTATTCATCTTCTGAAAAGCTACACCGCAAGAGGAAAAGACATTTTCACTTGTGAAAATCTTGTTTGCATTTCTGCCAAGACAGTAAATAATAAATGAGGCCACAAAAATCTGTGAAATGCCCTTCAATGGAGTGTGAAGGACAATTTATTTATTTACTAAATTTTAAAAAATTATTGAATAATTTTTTTTTATGTATTAAATTTAAAAAAAATCTTAGAATCAGGGTTTTTTTTTTTAAGTTTTTAAGATTTTTCAGTAGAATCTTTTTCCCTGATTTTTAAGACTTATTTTCTAGAATGTTTTGAGAATCAGTGACCTATGAGAATCAATAATTTTAGATTTTTTTTTTAATTCCTAAAAAAAATAAACATTCTCAAAAGTCGCTTAAATATAGAATTTCTTCCCTCACAGGCTTTTAATGTTTTTTCTCGACTACAGAATTCTTTACAGAAATGAATTTATCCCTTTAATAAAGGATTTTTTTTTTTTTTTTTTTTTTTTTTTTTTTTTTGATTTAAGGGTCATTAAAATGACTTTAGCCTCCAGAGGGTTAAGGTCAAACAATTTCCACAATTACTGCTAATTTCCTGACGCCCATATTCGGCACAAAGATTCTCTGTTCAGCAGAAACCTGCTTTTCCTTTAGGACAGAATGAAATTATGGGTTTCAGGCACAGAGGTGAAGCTGTGGACTTTTGTCTTGCCTGGAGAGAGTCAATGATGGGAACCTGGTGATGTTCTGGAGCAGAGTCAGGCCTACAGCCACAGTTGGAGAGAGAGCCATGCATTCATCAAACACACACACACACGTGCACATTCATTTACTCACACACACCATCAACCCTGTACCCTCCAAGCAACGATTGGGTTGCAAAGGCTTGGACTCGAACTTAATGTAATTTCATTTATCACTCTGAATTAGATTTCATGTTGCTGCTTAATAATTTAAATCCCCTGGAAAGCACTCTTGGCTTTCATCTCAGTTTCAAGGAACACTGGGAGACGATGACCGGAGGAAACGGCCGTGATTTACTTTGCTGGGACATAGGCAGTAGGTAGCAGGAGAATGTGTGCTATGTAAATGTCCTTACTGAGGGTGATGGAAGCGTTGAGTCAATACTAAAGTATGTCAAAGTTAAGCAGAGTTTGAGTTCATTTCTGTGTCACTACTAGGGCTGTGCCAGACCATATTATTCATGATATCATATATCATATAATTCATATGTTTCTAATACGATAAAACGTTTTATCATGATATTGACAATGTTATGGTACGGTGACATGTTGATGAATTTCCACATCATGAGAAGAAACAAAAAAAAAAAAAANAAAAAAAAAAAAAGAAAAAAAAAGCATTCCCAAAAGTAGTGTGGTCATTCCCTGACAAATTAGTTCCCATAAAACAGGGCTGGGCGATAAATTGATTTAATCGATTAATTTGAGTTTACGTTTTGGCAATGTGTAAAATGAATTGGAAAATCGAGTTGTTGTTTTGTTTTGTTTTTTTAAACTACTATCTATTTTTAACAGGGAAAATGCGGCAGCGGGTCGTTCTCCGTCAATCCAGCCCGTTCTCGTTTCGTGCGTGTTAAACCTACAAGCCTTGTTTATACTTTCGCGTGTCCGTGAGGGTCCGCGGCTCCGCCTGCAGCGGACACGGACGCAGTCTCCAACTTTACCAATCAACAGTCCATCATGTTCGCTGATGTCACGCCCACAAAGCTTTCAGCAGGTCAGACATGCTAGCAAGATGCTAACAAACACTTCGACTGAAGATGAGCTCGTTTCTAAAGAAGGTAACGTCACTTCATTTGGAAGTCGTTTGGTTTTGCGCTTCAGGGCGCGGAGCTCCTATAAACTTTACAGACCTGTTTGCTGCACGTTTCACTGCGTGCAGCAAACGGTCTGTAGGTGGAAAACTGTAACATGTCAGAACATCAAGAGGCAGCAGACAGGAAGCTGGACATCACTGCTAAAACCTTTCAGTTTAAAAGGTTTTGGTTAGAAAGCCCGACAATTTATTATTTTAATAAAGAAAATACTCATTTGAATAAGTTTTTTTTAAGTTTTTAATAGTTTAGAGAACCCCCCCCCCAAAAAAAAAAAAAAAAAAAAAAAAAAAAAAAAAAAAAAAAAAANAAAAAAAAAAAAAAAATTGATTAAAATTGCACGTCTGCCATCATGTGAAAAAAAATTGAGATTTTATTTTTAGGCCATATCGCCCAGCCCTACTGTAAAAGGAACTTCCTCTGTTGTTTGGAAGTGGTTTGGCTCCAAGGCTAACTGGCTAACAACCAATGGTGGAAATAACACCACCTGAAGCAGAATCACCCAGGTGAATATCCAGAAAGTCACAAGAGTCACGTGAGGAGGAGAACCATTTGGCTGATCTGCAATGTGAAAAAAGCAGGAACATAGGTAAAGGCAGGCGTTCTTTTGTCTCCCTGGAGGAGACGTCTTCCAAGTCAGCCAAGCATAGCTGGAGTGTTAGCTAGCTGTACTTCCTGTGATAATACAGCAAACGGTGGGGTGAAATTAGTGAAGGTAGAGTTTTTCTCAGCAGCACCTTGTTGTTACGAGGCATGACCAGTGTTAACTTAGCTGCTAAGCTCACTTAAGCTGTTTTGATGAAGATTCCCTTTCATCCAGGCAGGTAGATATACTGTATGAAAACTGAGTCAAACCAACCGGATTCAAGTTTTTAATTCTGAAACATTTCACCTGGTGAAACCTAAAATATTACAGGATTTAATTATTTATAGTTTTGAAGGGAAACTCTTCTGTGCCTACTTTTGAATTTATTAATTTAAATTATTAGTCTAACTGTTATTACAGTTTGCAGTATTTATTTTTTTTTACTTCTGCAATTGCCAATACAACATTGTTCTGTGTTACATTATTCATATCTCTAATACCATTATTGCAAAAATACCTTGAGATATAATGATATTATGTTTTAAGATTATGGCGCCACTATGCAATGCTACAAATACTTTATATCATCCATATGTTCCAAACACATCACAGTATGACAATTACCATATATACTCAACTATAAGCCGATCTCGACTATAAGTCGACCCCCCAGTGTTGTTCCATCAATTTATTTGTTTAGTAAATTACTTATTTTCTGAGAATTCTCATAGTATTCCTGTGATTTTCTGAAAATAATCCATGTTCCAGTACCGGTAAACAGCTGATTACCATAAGAGACATCAGTTTTCCAGACTCCTCTTCCTCCTCTGAATCTCACTGATGAAGGTAAGGAAAGTTTTACAAATGAGTTATAATGATCACGGCACTTATTTAGCTTATTTAGCTGTGTAATTATGGTGATTTTAAAAATTTTTTTTTTATAAGAATCTCACCCATTATGTGTTTTCAGTAATTATCCTGTACCTGAGTCGATGCAGGCCTGTCTATGTGCTGGACATTCCTCCATATGGAGTTTTGGAATTCCCTCAGCCGACCTCCTGATGTTGTTCCATCAATTTATTTGTTTAGCAAATTACCTATTTTTCTGGGTATTGTCATAATATTCCTCTGATTTTCTGAAAATAATCCAGGTACTGGTAAACTTGATATTTGTTTCAGCAGCTGATTACCGTAACTGATGGATCACGGCTTACTGGCCACCGCAAAATGTGCTGAATAAGATGTTTAGTCAGGAAATATCTTATTCTAAGGTATGATTTAAACTATTTTCCATGGGTAGTGGTAATGGGCAGTATTTCCACCCCTGGAAATTTCCTTCTCTGGGATCTGATCTGAATTACTCCTGTGTAAGCCGACCCCTGATTTGCATTGTGAAATCTGGTTAAAAAAAAAACAAACAACTCAGCTGAATATTCAAGTATATATGGTACTTTATTTACATTAACTTTATATACATTTTATCAGTCTGTAATTTAACTTGGGCACAAAGCCACAAAACCTGCTGCATTGGTGGACAATGTTGTTTGTTAAAATATATAGGTAGGTAGGTAGCATGTGGTGCTCTTCAATATTAAATATGGAGTCAGTCAGTCATCATAAGATAAGTGCTTTCAAATAATAAATGACAAAATGCAAATGTGAAGAAGATTAGTCTGTATTTATGGGTGGCATTTAATTATAATTGGTTCATTATTTCCGGAAATTACTTTTTAAACTCTCCTGACTGCCACAGCTGTGCTTGGTGCTGCATCAAGGGAATAACGGCTACAGGTCGAGAATGTCCTTCTCCACAAAACATTCACAGCAGAATACCAAAATATCAATATTTAGATGGACGTTATTGTTCACACCTTTAAAATGAGAAGTTTGGCTGCAAACTTCTCATTTTAAAGGAGACGCATGATACAGATTTCATTGACTTATTGGATGCTTTTCTGTTGGCTGAAACTAAAATATTTATGATAATACACTATTTACATGAGGGAAAATAACAATAACAGGACAGGAAGTTATCACGATCCTGCCTTCCTGCCCTGCAGCTGGTAAAGTCCTTTCCTGAACACTTATCACTCATCTTGATGAGCTCTAACCTTGATATGTCACCACAGGCATTGGATTAAGTACAAAAGAGCCGTTTGACGATAAAAAATCAATTACTGATTTGAATTTGAATTTAGCTTTGCTGTTCGNACAAAAGAGCCGTTTGACGATAAAAAATCAATTACTGATTTGAATTTGAATTTAGCTTTGCTGTTCGTCCTTTTCAGCGCACTGCTGACTGCATTGAGATAAAATGGTCTGTGATCAAATAATGACACAAATATCAAAGTTTCAAACCGGGTTCAGGCAGAAATTTAACCCTGATCCAAATGCTTAGAAAATTTGATACCCATTTTCAATTCCTTTAGTGATTTCTTTATTGAACTACATATCTGCACAATGAAAGAGTGTCACATGTAACAGTCAGACATGCCTTTCTCCAAATGAGGACTATGTCTAGGAAAGTATCCCAACGCCATCTTTGTTCCATGTTTGTTATTTCGTTTTTCTGGCATAGTAAACTTCTTCCTGTTTGGATTTTCTTTCTCCTGCCCTACATTTTGGTTTGACTGGATATTTTCCTGTGTAAAATAGAACCAAACCAAGCGGCAAATGCAGCATTGTAACAATTTAGTTCCTGATTTGGACCAAATTGAATGAACTACAACTTCTACAAAACACAAAAGGTTTTGGAAAAAGTATTAAAGCAATCTTGTTAAGGAACCATTAACAAATCTGAACATTAGTATTGATATTTTTATTGAAATTTTGAGTGGTAACCAGTCCTAATAATGTGTGATTGTTGCATTTTTTTTCTTGATATATTGATGTGAAAATAGTTTTAGTTTTAATATTCCTGTGGAAAATTGCCTCATGGTGTTGTAATCATGTCATTGCAAATTCAAACCTGATTTGTGAACTTTACTGTGAAATAAAGGAGGATTATGAGTAAGTGCCTATGCTGCATGGTACAAAAATGCCACCGAATATGAAGTATATGGAAATATATGCACAGGATTAATGAAACAAAAGTTCAGTAACGTGTTTTTCTACTTTGATGACATTTCTGCTTTATTAGGGTGTGTGACATAGAGTCCTGAGCAGCGAGTATCAGAAAAGGTGGGTGACATAACCCAAACATACACTAAGCCACTGAAATTAGAGGTTCAATAACCTCGAGTACACAACGTGTGATTGGTGGTCTGCAGGAAATCAAAAATAATATCACACGCGGAGTTTGAGATGTGCATATCAAGCAGCCCTCCTGGGATTATGTGCTGTCATCAGCAGCAAGGACAGAATGAAATCCTGGAATACTGCTGTGAACCAGCATCTGTCTCATGGTGTGCAGTTTCCAAGCGCTGCTGCCTATAAAATGTCAGCGTGCCCTCATAGATGACTGCTTTTCATCAGGATAAGGCTTGATCCGCAGATAAAGTGCCCCTCCTTATCGGGTGTGGCAGCCCCAGCTTGTTCTATCACACACAAAGTGCAGACACACCCCCAGCCATTCGCGGGACTCCCTGCTGGCATCGATAGCGGCAGAATTTTCGAAAAGGGATTTCTCTGGTTTCAGCCTCGTGAGCAGTGATCCTTGATGCAAAGCTGTCTTATCTGACAAGTGTGTGATTGTGTGCGTGGGTACATGCGTTTCGGTGTTTGCGTGAATGGAAAGTGTGTATGCGTATGTATGTCTTTTTGCTTGTATGCGACTACACAGGCACGAGTTGTAACAAATCAAGAGGAGGAGGGCATTACAATGCTTTGGCCATCCAGCCGCAGCCCTCCCCCCATCTATCCATTAGTCCATCCATCACTCGTCCACCTCTCCCCTCCTCCTCATCCTTCATCCACTGCACAGACCTCAAACTCCTGGGGAGATTTTGTCAGCCTGTCTGCTCTGATAGGTTAGTGTTGTGATTGTTTTCGGGCGAGTCGTTTTTGATGCAGAGGTAAGGCTCTGCTCACACAGGTGCAGCAAGCAGTCAACGCCTCTTTATCGGTAAACACAGGCGTTCTTTTGTCTCCCTGGAGGAGACGTCTAGCGATGCTGAGTCATAATGGGAAACAGTTCAGCACAGCCGCATCGGAAATCTAGCAGCAGGAATCTGTTCTTCGAGGAATGGCAGAAGAGAACATTCATTTTAATTCCACTGATTTGGTTATTGACTTAATTTGTGCAGGCGGACTCATGTAAAGAGAGACAAGGCAAGAGTTGAGCCCAGGCCAAAGGTGGGCATGAGTAATTGCACAAGTTAAAATCCTGAGCATTACTGCATTCACTTTGCAATCAAGGAACATTTCCTTCTTCATTACAGCAGCTCCTCAGAACATCCCCTATTACTTTTTCCTGATGGCAAACTACCATTTTAATTTTTCCTGAAAGAGTTCTTCATTACTGCTGCCTACTGTGGAAAGTGAATACATTTCTTAGTCTGTAAAATCGTTCCAAAGTTCAATTAAAGATAATTTCCTGGGTGTATTTACTTTTAAATTGTTATATGTGACAGACATTACGTACCCTTCAATCTAATTTGCTTGCACTTGTGAAAATGACAATGATGAGAATCTTGGATCCCAAAGCTTCTGCACACTTGGAAAAGTGTTGATATTTGTTATATTCTCAGGGAATATTCATTTAATTAATGTATCAAAAAAAAAAAATTAGATTGCAGTCACGCTGTCTAAACAGCCATTAAAGGGAAAACATCATACAACTCTCCATGGTTTCATTTTCATTTCAGCATCTTTAATGGGTAAATAAAAACTCTGATCCAAGTCTTCCATTCCTTGCTGCAGCATCATTGTGCACACTGCATTACAACAGGCAATTTTAAACTTAAACTGTCTCTTTAAGTCCCATTGGGCATGGCTGAACAGGTGTGTCCAACCAGGTGGGTAAATTCTAATGAGTTACATGTTGATGTCAACATGCTTGACAGACTCATCAAAAATGAAGCTTTCAGAGCAGTTCAGGACTCATGAGTTTTCTAGACATGAACCTCAAGTTTTGTAAGTTTGATAATGTTAATCACATACTGTATAAAAACAAGGTGGAACAACAAAAAGTTTAATATGTCCTCTTCTAAAGCCAGTAATTTGCTCCAGTTTTTGTTGGAGAAGCTTCCAGTCTTTTGATTTCCTCCCAGTATTTTTTAACTCTGAATTCACACTTCCTCGACACCTTCCTCTGTTGGATATTTAGACTTGTCACTCTTTGCAGCATAGCTCTTCTGACATGTGTCTCTTCTGTCTGACTACATAGCTTTCCACTTTAGTAGTGAGCAATCTCGGAAGTTTCTTTGTTGGCAAAATACTGCCGCTCACTGTTTTTGCTCTCTGCTGATAAATCTGCCATTTTTTTTTTTTTTTTTTTTTTGTAATGCTCAGATTAAACAGGGTTCTGTGGGTTCTTGTCCAGCCTAAGCGGCGATGTGCACAGTAAACAATGTGGCACAGACATGAAAAGACAATTTTTTTCTTGTACTTAGTCATGAGAAGTTTCAATAAAGCACAGTCTAAATGGAATAAATGTGGAACATTATTGAGTGTGCCCTCATTTGTTGTTGAAAAGATAAAAAAAGAACTGATAGAGATCAGGATGTTTGAAAGGAGATTGCTTGGAAGCCGAGCAGTGTGGGTTGTCTTAATTTACAGTTACAGGCTTTTCACACCAAATGTGCAAGGCCATTGTTTTCTATGGGGAACATTGTGATGGTGCTCTTATCAACAGCTGTGTGACTGAATGAAGTGTGACTAAATTCACCATCTATGCAGAAATCTGCACACTTCCAGGTTTTGTACTATATAAACACCTGCAAGCGTGCCGGCTGCATATGTGCCAGCAAAAGCAAGTATGAGCTCAGAAGTCTGCCAGTCTGGGAGAAAAGATGAAAAACTACAGAAAATAGCTGGTGATGCTGGCAGGAGTGTGAGGTTCCGCCTGTTGTTCTGATGCTCAGATAAAGAGAGGTACCTGCGTTCATTAACAAGCAGGAAGGAGTCGTGCACACGTGGAATAGACTTGGCTGACTCACCGAATCTATAGGTTAATAGAGTCGGTCTTTTCACTGATCCGAGCGAGCAGTTCTGGTTACCTCCAGTTTCCAGTATAAATGAAAGAGATTCAAAATATTTACATCATTTTTCTTGCAAAGCACCCCTTTGAGATGAATCAACACATTCTAACATTGGCGTCTTTTACTTTTAGTTCAGGCTGCTGTCACTGCCTGCATAAGGGATTTGACTGAGCGTACCTGAGCGTTCACTAGGGTGCATCCTTGCCTACAAGCAAACATACTGAGCGTCAGGCTCAGTTTACACGGTTGGTACTGCTATTAAAGCAGTCATACTAGTAAGATGTATACATGGATGGAATTAAAAGGATTCCACAGTTTGTTGAATATACATGATGTGTTGTGTAATCGGAGTATGTGTTGAGTCCGCCAGGTGAGGAGTACATGCTGAGCCGGTCTACTCTCATTAGGACACTTGAATAAATCTATTTATAGTCAGGTACGCTAAGTCAGATACTTAGAGCTTACTCCAATTTAAACCGATTTCAGTCTAATGTAACCTAGGTTAATATAACATGAATTCAAAAGATTAAATGATAAGAAAAAGATAAATAGAAGATAAATTAACTAAAAGCCATTAAACATAGTATTTATACAATGCAGTTGCTATTATAAATTGTGTACTGTTCCTTTAATACTCAACCACGGTAACAGCCAATCAGCGTCACCGTAGCGCCGCTTGCTGGAGAGAGAAAGAGAGAGAGAAGAAAAACAGCAAAAAGATCGGAGGAGACGGATGATAGAGAAGTTACAAACGAGGATAAGGAAAGAAAGTTAAGAAGCAAGTTGAAGGGTGTAAACTTATTTTTCATTTTTCCGTTTTTGAGGGATTTTGTGTTGTATCTTTGCCACGTTGTCGGATTTTGTTGATTCTGGAACAAGGATTTGGTGAGTTAAACCGTTTTTTTTCTGTGTCGACTAGCATGCTAATTTCTTGTTTCCCAAGCTAAATGTTCGGTTAATATTGCCAATAGCTAAGCTAAGACACTGTGAATATGTCTTGTGTTGTGTAATTGGTTATTTTATTTTATTTTTGTGTGTGTAAAATGAATTTATAGAGAAGCTACATGTAACGGGCGCAGCTTGTTAGTAAAGCAAGGTGAACGCCGCCGCCATTTTAGGGTGCGGTCCAGAGTAATTTCCCACTGACCCGTGCTAGAAGCTATTTTTGTTAAGTAATTAATTTGCTTTATAATATGCGGGACTAAAATATGCGTGCGCTTGTTGTACGACAGGCCAGGTTTTTTTGGTGTTTGCACATCCGGAGCGAAGAATACAGATGGCGAGCCACCCATAGGAGAAAACCCACTGGAAGGACGTCTGCTTCTGCAGGACTCAGGTAAACTTCCAGGATAAGGACACTGATTCACGCACCTGAATCTTGGTAGGACTGAACTTTCAGTGTTTTACTGCAACAGACAGTGGAAGTCATTTGGACTTGAAAAAGACTTTATTTTGTTTTAAAAAAAAGGAAAAAAAGAAAAGAGATTGATTACACACCGAATGGTGGAAATTTGAGTTATTGATTATATATCAATTTGTGGAATTCTGATATTTTCCTGTTCTGATTTTGTATTAAGCTGTATTTTATTTTCAACTTATCTGTGTTAAATTGGTAATGCGAATGTGTTGTGTTATCAAGGGTTTTGCACTGGTTGAGTATACTGAATAGAAAAAATAGAGCTAAAACTTAAATAGGCCTAACTGAGATAAAATGAGAACTTAGAACCGAGCTAAAATAGAGAAAATCCAAACAACTTAATGGACCTAAACTGAATATTATTTCTCTAATTAAAATAGGTTTAAATCAGAACAAAGTAAAAAAGAAAAGGGAAAAAATACTAAAATTCAGCAAATTTTGGTTTTCTTTTGTTTGTTTTGAAGGGAATTTAAATGTAAATGTCTTATGTAAGTGTGTGTGTGTGTGTGTATGTAATGTGTTTTCTATCAATTACCTTCTATAAATAAGCCGGCAGTTCATACTTANTGTGTGTGTATGTAATGTGTTTTCTATCAATTACCTTCTATAAATAAGCCGGCAGTTCATACTTACACTTGGTCTGTGGTCTGTTATTATTGAGAGGCTAGTTTAAACTGCTCCTCCGAACCTAGACTCTGGTCCTAGCTATCTGTAAGTCTACAGCGCTACACTAAGTAAGGGGTTTTTATGATGTTTGAAAAAAAGTGTATTTATCATGTTAATCTGAATATAATCTAAGGTTTATGCACATACACGTTCGAGCATAAGTTAGCAGACAAAACATCACCTGAACATTTGATTTTGATTAGGGGATTTGGCAAAATAACACAAAAACTGAAGTATGGTTTTATATTTTGGAAATGGCTGGCAGTAATATAATGAAGATTTACTGGCTTAAACATGCAAAACCACCCACACAGTTCTTTAAAATGCTTGTGATCGTACTGACTGGTTTAGAGACTCGGGGCTGAATCGGTGAGCTTGTGGTTCGATCACTGAATGAGTAACGGTTACTTGAGCGAGTCTGAATCAGCGGAGCTCCTACTTGCTTGCTGGGATACTCAATGATGGACAGACCAAATTACAGGAAACTGTAGTCTCCACTTTCAAATCTTGTCTTTGATAGCTACGCTACAATGACCCTCCTAATTCCTTTCAGTTTGCCAGAGAAACAGTTTATTGCATGTGTTCTGTTTGCATTGTGTCAGTAATGAAGATGAACCATTAAATTGTTCAACAGTATCCAGGAAGTTTCTACAGAGAAGCTGTATTGGTCCCATCATCTAAGCCACATCTACTAATTGGTGCTTATGTGCTGTTGGCAACGTTTCCTCACGGCTGATCATCATCAGATGTTTCAGCATAACAGGTAACATTATTCAAAACATGCCTGGAGTTCACTAAGTTGCTTAACTAGCTCATTATAATACGCTGGTGCTCCTGAAAACAGCCGCATGTTTCCAGTCTTATAATACTGTTTAGACTTAGACCTCATGAAATAATAATACAGCTGCTACCAGTATTTCAACAGGCCATGAAAATCTTCACAAGCTGTGAATTTAGTTCATTTACAGGTGGAAAACTGGAATATGAAGCTGAAATGCCAGTTATTTATTAAATTTTACACTAATTATTCCAACTTTAACTTATATTCTGTGCTTTTTTGCAGTCTATTGTATTGTTTTTTTCCCGTATGTATTCCCACTTCTGTACAGCCACACTGTCGTTGCCACTCTAACAGATGAAAATCACTATAATTTGTGCCATTAGGTGTCCTTTCCTAGAAGTGGCTGATGTCTCTGCCAGAAATACCTGCAGCCTCAGTTTGAGTCCATGACTCACCCTGGTCTGTCAGGATACAAATCACACTAAGTAAGAAAAAAACACTTCAAGCTACCAGAATTCTTCAGAAATTTAGCAAGAAATCATATAAGCTGAGATAGATCATAATTAACCCCTTCTACCCTGAGCTCTTTTTTGGAATTTACGTCTAAAAAAAAAAAAAAAAGNAAAAAAAAAAAAAAAAGGCATGCACAAATTTAATTTGTAATAACTCCACAACCATAAGGACAACATGCACAATCCTGTGCTCTATGAATAGGTGACACTTTGGAGAATCTAGATATAGAGTAAGATTTCCCATCACTATCACCAGAACAGACTGAGAGCTGAATAAATACAACAGANTAGAGTAAGATTTCCCATCACTATCACCAGAACAGACTGAGAGCTGAATAAATACAACAGAAAAATTTAAATTTTACTTCCGTTTTCTCAAAATTCTAAAGTAGAGATGAATATCACTCCTATAATAATGATTTAGTAGCTGTTGGTGCTACTGGATTTGTTCTACAACTTCTGAGCTGCAGCTCCACCAAGTTTGATGTAATAGAAGTGAAGCATATAGATTTTTCCTATATTTTGGTCTTATCTGTACTAGACGGCCTAGAGGGCGCCAGTTTGCCAAACGGCGTTTCTACATCAGGTACAAGTAATGTGTCTGAAATATTGCTTTTCACCAACATTTAACTTTTACCTCCAAAATGAGTTTTTTTTTATTGCACAACANGAAATATTGCTTTTCACCAACATTTAACTTTTACCTCCAAAATGAGTTTTTTTTTATTGCACAACACAACAAAAAATAACCAACATGTAATAATCAACATATCCGGCTTATAGAAACTGACACTTGTAAAACTATTTTCTAAAACACAAAAATGACAAAACAGAAAAAAAAATCCACAAAACTATTTACAGGTATTCACTAAAAACAGTCAAAATATTTCCTGAGAACACAAAAGTCAGGCTTCTGCCATCTTCAAACGTCCAATCCATCCGACACTCCGACTGTCAAGAATTGTTTCCGTCTCACTAGCGTTATTTGTCATGCAGCTACATGCGCATCCACATTATGCATGCCTCTAACTCAATGACTATTGGCTTCCCGGGTCATGTGATCACTCGTTTGGAACCTCACGTGACTGTAAAACTCACGTAGTCAGCTATCGTGTTATTTGGTTGACCGATATGCCGTCCGTGAATGGTATTTCATGAAAACATTAAAATCCTAGTATCGGGACCACTCGGGTACAAGGGGTTAAACTAGCTTTAAAATCACATTAGTGTGTTTCCACGTGTCAGACTTGCATATTACATGAGCAGACTTTGTGTGAACTGCTGAATCAAGGTAATCCTCGAAGTTCATAGTGGGAGATAGAGAGGGGAACAGAGCGAAACGGTGAGAGAAGCTTACTGGCAGTGATGGTGATGCCAGATGGGAGAGAGAAAAGCTGCCCAGGAGAGTCGCCAGTAAGCAGAGATGATGCCAGCCCAACTGTGTCTAACAGGAGGTCCAGCTATTTAATCAAACCCAGCAAGGAAGCCGCACCCATGCCAGATGCAGTTCAAATCCTTATATAACCTAAATGCCAATTACTTTTTATATAGACTTCCCCCATACCCTGTCAAAGATGTTAAAATAGCGGTTTATCATCCATGAAAAAAATTTAATCTTCATTAGACAAGAGGGGGAAAGAAGGGACTTATTTTAAAATTACAGGGCGACAGAAAGCCAAATATGAAAGGATTTGTGAATTTACTCTTTAAACCGCGCAGCGTGGAACCCGTCATGTGGACGTGTCTGCATTTGTCCTTCATTTAATCCAAAATTGGCTTGGGTACAACTTTCTAATAAGACATACTTAATAAAGAAGTTATAAGCTGTAACTAATAGATTCGTTAATGGTTAATAAATCATGGCTTTGTGAATGCTTAATAAATCATTCGGCAAGTCCTTATATATCAGTAATATAAAATTAATGAGGATAATGTTTTGGTTGCCAGGCTGTGAAAAATTATTTTTGGAGTCACAACTTTCTCACTTTATAATTATCCAACAGCTCTGCACTTTCAAGCCTCAGGGCGGTTTCAGACCTGGTGATCGTTTGGTCTGGTCTGAATCAGAGACTAAATTGTTATAATGCTGTGTTTACAGCCTTGTCTGGTTCAGTTTCACACAGGAAAACATCCACTTAAATCAGAATATATCAGCAAAAGTCATGTGAGAACATTCTCTCTGCTCATTGGTCAGAAACGTCTACGACGGAGTATTAGGGCCACATCAGAGGAAAAAAAAAAATACATAAAAGGATTTTTTAAAATTTTGCTTTCAAGAAAAAAAGTCAAAATTTCGAGAATAAAGTTGAAATTTTGATATAGCTAAATCAAACTGCTTTGCATTTAGGCTATGATTCTACAAGATGCCTTGTCTAGACGAACTTGTGCAGTTGTACTTCAGAATCACTTTAGTAACAAGGAAATTCTATCTCTTTTAGCACATAAACACAGTTTGGTAATAAGTATCGGGACTTTAAAGCGATTGTGCCAAAGATTGCGTCTGTTCAGGAGGAAAAACCACACAAACTTGGAGGAAGTGGCCACATTCCTGCAGACCAAAACAGCTGGAAATGGACAGATGTGAGGGTATCGATGGCTAGACCTGCGATCAATACAAAGAGGACATGTATCACAAG
Source organism: Lucifuga dentata (assembly GCA_014773175.1). Classification (NCBI taxonomy): domain Eukaryota; kingdom Metazoa; phylum Chordata; class Actinopteri; order Ophidiiformes; family Bythitidae; genus Lucifuga; species Lucifuga dentata. The sequence continues at coordinate 33,670 of VXCM01003440.1, forward strand.
ACACAATAAGACAACTGATCAAGTTGATTGATCCTGTAGGTGGAGCTCAGGCATTACTGCAACAGAGGTCCAAACACATTTCAACTTTATTCTCAAAATTTTGACTTTATTCTCAACATTTCAACTTTTTTTCTTGAAATTATACTTCAACTTTATTCTTGAAATTTTGACTTTATTCTCTGAATTTCGACTTCAATCTCGAAATTTCGACTTTTTTTCTCGAAAGCAAAATTAAAAAAAAATCCTCTTATTTTTTTTTTCTCTGATGATAATACCTTTATACTCTCTCGTAAATGTCTGGGAATGGAAGAAAGAAAATCTAAACAGGAAAAAAAGTTTACTGTGGCAGGAAAACTAAATAACATGGAACAAAGGTGGGATTGGGAAACTTTTCAAGTCATAATTATCATTTGATTCATATACCGAGAAAATTATGACAGCAGAAGCTGAAGTTGACCTCAAGTTGTGTGGAAAACCACATGTTGCTTCACATGGTGTGAAGAAGACGTGCTGCCTTCAGACGCTGAACAGAATGGAACAACATACAACTGAGAACATACAACAACATGCTAAGTTTCAACATTTCCATCTAAACATGTTATAAGATTGACATGTTACCACCTCCTCACAGCATACACTGGGTTTGCTAATCAAAGGTGTATTTTAATTAAGTATAACGAGGAAGATGCAGCAGTTTCTGCTTCTAGAGCAATCAGTAGATTTCTCTGTAGGTGTTTGGAAGTCGTCCTGAGCTCGTTTGGAACCGGACGAACTATATCCCACCCGATTTAACTGGACCAAACCGTGTAGGTGTGAAAATGCCCTTAGTAACGTCTTGATAAATGATTTTTTTTCCAGAAGCATGAATAAAATATTTAGTCACTAATAAAGCCATTAATTACAAATAAATCTTTTAAAAATTGCATTGTTCTAGAAAGCGGGCCTATAGCTTGAAGCTTTTATTCCAACATCCTGTCATTTGGTGGATTGAGCTTCTAAATCTGAAGCTCCCACATACAAAAACTAACTAATAACTAGACTATCACTCAAAATGTTGAGGCATTCCTTGGAGATGACTGATGAAATCATCTGTACAGCTCTGTGGGGTGGAAGGGACAGCTAGTTTGAGCAGGAAATAACTGGAAACACCTTGATTAAATTCAGAGGTGTGAGATTTTCATCAGTGTGATATGGCTCCGCGGGGGTGTTGGGTAAGAGTCGGGGCTGGGAGTCTCTCCTGTTGACAGAAAGGACACAGCGCTTGTCAGCAAAGTCATCTTTTCCATGTGAAACATCTGTGCAGATTCCGTGCTGCACTGTAAGAAGGCCATTAATCTAAACCACAACCACTCCTTATCGTGCAGGGACCGACAGGCACCCTCACGCTGCGTACAGAGAATGAAAAATAGATTTTTTTTCTCCGCTGCATTTGTCTCCGTGTCTGTCTTTTTGTTGCATAGTCTTATCGAATCTCCCCCCCCCCCCNCTACCTCCCATTTTCTGCATCTGCGAGGTCATTTGAATTTTACATGGTTTGGTGTCCAGCTCTCTTAAACTACATATCAGAAATACCTCCTCAAATAGCACCGTGCCTTTTGACCTCTCTTTTTTTATTTTATTTTTTTTGAGTACTGCAGCTTTGGCGTTGGATCGATGCACAGTGGTGCTGATGCTGTGGCATTTCCACAGGGAGATGGATGCTGTGGGGTCTATAAGCCACCAGAGTGACATTTACATAAGGAAGAATGGTTGCTGTTGGGGCACGGAGGAGGGAGAGGAGCAGCACACTGCAATTATCATCACATCCTTACTGATGCTCCTTGACAGTCACTTTGCTCCTCTTGCTGTGGTTCAGAAATGCTACATGGAAATATTTTCTTTACACCATCTGCAATTCCAGCTGGAAAAGGAAACCTGGTAATGACATATGTCAGTGCAGTGCAGCGGGCATTGAATAGGGGTTTTTTTCTGGAGATGAGAGAGGCAGATGATGCAGACCTAAGCCTGGCTGCAGTCTTGAGCACAGAGCATTTTTATAAAAGGAGGACAAGATGTGCAGAAGAACTCAGCAGAACTCAAAGCTGAGCCAGCCAATCTTGAAGTTATTCAATCAAAAATGAGTACATTTCATTTTAAGAGTAATATATTGAATGTGAGCCAAGATGTGCTGCTCACAAAAAGTATTTCAGCGCTTGGGAAATGATTACTAAAATGTACTATTATGTCAGAGCGACCTACTGCCGACTATTCCCAACAGTAGCCTCTTACTCTTGGAGAAAGATTTGCTTGAATTAAAAAAAAAAAAGTAGGACTTTACAATTTGTCCTATGAGCTACTGAGTCATCCTCATAGCAGCAGTTTAAGTTCATAAATTAAGTTAAAATGCACAAAGTGTTTCATGATTAATTACAGTTTTTAAACCATGAGCTCATTCAGAGATCTTCTTCAAAAAAGTGTTTATAGGATTATAGTGGATTTGGTGCATTTCAAATTACACCATGAAACCGTGACTTAGGTTTGAGCTGCTGAAACATCCAGCACGTCCCATATACCGGAGCATTTTACTCATGTAATCTTTAATATTCCAAAGGGAGAAAAAGAAATAGGAATATTGTAAAGGCATCATGTTATGATTGTAATTTAATAAATCACATTTCTGAATTGCAGAATCCCCAATCAGCTGCACACAAAGACAAAAAGACCCCAAAGATCCAAATGCTAAACAGAACGGGGCGATGCAATCTGGGGAATCAAATGTAGTGAGAACTGTATGATGTATTAGAGAGACCAACCTCTACAAACGTGAATGGCCAGTCGTATCTAATCTTTATTTAATCAGGTCTCATTGAGATTGGAATCTCTTTTGCAAGAGAGACCTGATTACAAAAACATTTAAAGAACACAATCAGCAACAGAAAAGACAATACAATAAATAAGGAATTTAAGAAAAACAAGTATAAAAATCATAAAAAAAACCATCAGATAATAAAGTTTTAAAATCATCAATTGAAGTGTAAGACTCCAGTTTGAGTTGTTTGCAGTTTGTTCTATTTAAAAGGTGCATAATACCTGAAACCAGTTCTGCCAACATTAGTGCTACATGAGGGATTTCTAGGGATAAGTAGTTACTGGATCATGTGCTGTAGTTACTAGTTTTAAATGTGAGAAGGGATGTGAGGTAATTTGGAAGCTTCAACAGTAGAGCANGCTGTAGTTACTAGTTTTAAATGTGAGAAGGGATGTGAGGTAATTTGGAAGCTTCAACAGTAGAGCATTATAGATGAATAACAAGAGGAAGAACATGAACATATGAGGGCTAACTCCTCAGATTTAGGATCAGTCAAGTTTATTTGTTGAGCCAGATGTCACGTCTGATGTCTCAAAGGGCTTTACAGACCCACACAGCAATGATTCCTGTCTCAGCACAGCATTTCTACCAATGCGGAACAAGTTCCATTCTGGTTTGAAACCATTCAGAACATTTCAACTAAAAATAAATTGGTTTTGGAACTAAAAAAACAGTTGGTTCCCGTTCAGAACCAGAAAATAGCAGGAGCTGAAGTGGGAATAATGAAAACATCACGAGTGATCATGTATTATTCTAAAGTGAAAAAGAATGAGAAAAGTGGAAGTGTGTTTCTTGTGTAACTCTGTTGAAGTAAATACTTTAAATGTAAATTAAACTTTCTCCCTGATCTACTAGGAAAAAAAAAAGAGTGAGAAAAAAATTCTGTTACTCTATGGAGCAGTGATTCTAGTCTGAATTGGTGGAAATAAGAATATGAGAATAAATGCAAATTTTACTTTCAGACTGCACCGGTGTAAAACTGAAGAAGCTTTGTGGATCAGTGGTGAAACGTCTTTAATGCTGCGTTCACAGACCTCGGAAATCAAATTTTTCCCAGTTGGAAGTTCCAACTTCCAATCTCAAACCGTCCCAACCAAATGTAATCAAAAAAAGCATAGCTGAACACCAATCAATACTGAAAAATTAATTAAACTTAGTAATAAATGCTAACTAAAGTAGAGTTAGACTACAGGACTGTTTGGTTGTGTTGTTTTACAATGATATTTAAACTTTATGCAGAGAAGTAATATAAAATTATTTACACTTACGTATCAATGGCAAACATTTATTATACAAAATAGATAGTTAACTTGGTGATATATTTTGATGTTTTTCTTTCAATTTCATGCAAGAAAAAATACTTTGTCTTTTAGCTGATCATTTCTATTCACAAAAGTCGCTTCTATGGCGCTGCCATGTTGAGTGACGTCATACTCGGTAAGTCGGGGTAGATCATTTTGGTCCGAGTTTCCCNGCCATGTTGAGTGACGTCATACTCGGTAAGTCGGGGTAGATCATTTTGGTCCGAGTTTCCCAGCTGGAACTACTTCAAGTGCCGTTCCAATGCATTTTTCCAAGTAAGAAGTCGGAAAAATCTGAGTTCCGAGGTCTGNTCAAGTGCCGTTCCAATGCATTTTTCCAAGTAAGAAGTCGGAAAAATCTGAGTTCCGAGGTCTGTCAAACGCAGCATGACTAAACAGCAAGTCTTACTCCTTCTAACACCACTGCTACTGTGGTGTGACTATTATAAAAATGCTGTTACTAATACAACACAGTGCTGTTACTACACATTATAAAGTTAATGGCATATTAAATCATTACCATATTCTGAGTAGGATGTTTATAATGCACTCATAATGTCTTAATAGTTCCTTATGAGCAGCACTTCCACTGAAGAGCAGCTATATCCCAACAATGGAGCCTCCTGTGCAGTCTGCCATTGAATTCTAATTAGTTCACAGGCTTATAATGTACTTGTCTTTCTGGCTGAGACTTTAACACATCAGTGAGTCCAGTTGGTTGTTTTTTTTATCTTTGAATGGTTTCATCAGCAACAGTATTCCACAACTGAGATTTCTAATACTGCACTTCAGAGGTTTTTTTTTTTTTCAATTGAAAAAAACCCTAATTTTTTGCCAGAATTTCCATATCTGTTCCTCTGTTGCTTCAGAAGGTGTGTGCCCCGTCTGTGAACTGACCGGCGAGTGTCAGATTGCAACAGGAACTGGATATGATACTGCACTTCTGCCTGGCTTATTTGTGCATTCTTGGCTGTATTTGCCGTGTCTGCGTAGTACGTTGGGAAAAATCTGTTTGAGGCCCATCTGGGCAGTAATTTGAGAAATCCAAATTTGTTGTCTGGCTCATTACGTTTAGTCATCTGCAGATATGGTTTTGTTTGGTTAAAATATGAGAACGACATCAAGTACAACAAATAAAGGATTGCAGAGATTATAGCCTATTACATCCCAGGTTTGAGCTGCTTTGTCACTCAGATGCCATACAATCAAAGCTTTTCACAACAATCTTCTTTACAGCTGTAAGTGGTGCTGCGATTGATTTTCTCTGACAAAGAAAGACATGAATAATATTTTAGCCTCTATAACATGTCATACAAAGCGGAAGATACGCTGTCTGAAAAGCAAAGATCTTAAGTTGCATAAATCACAGAAATGGTGTCTGGATGTGCAGGTCTTTGCTATATCTATGAATGAACTGCCTCATTCTGCTTGAACTGAACATCTGGATTTCAAAGCCTGAAACCTTGGCTGCTCGTTGTAAAAACATGTCTCACCTTTACAGGACTGCTGAGACTGCAGCGAGGGGTCTATTGAAGAGCTGTTTGTCTGTGCCATGTGACACAACATCTGCAAGTCATCTGACACATCGCAGCATTATATGTCTCTCTCTCTCCAGAGATGAGTTGCCTGGAAGACAAACTGCAGTGATGAATCTCTGTAATTGTCTCCTTCCTTCACGGCTGCTATGAAAGTGAAGGCATTGCTCTCAGGGTAAGCAAAACTTAGCTGCATCTGTGTGGATAAATGGAGCAGAGATTTTCAATCTCAGGACAGGGGACCAGTGGTGGTCTTTGTTATCTATGTCAGACCAGGCAAGAGCGATTGCAGAGATTTTATGCAGATCTAATTTTAAAGTAAGATAGCAACTTTTTTTTGGGGGCATTTTTCAAGTTTGCCTATTTACCCTTCAAGTGATGAAATTATTGACATAAAATTTTTTATATGTATTTCTGATGAAACTTCTCTCGGTATGTTAAGTACATGTCTCAAACTACACATTTATATCAATCTGAAATTTCTCCTGGGACCACTGGAAGCATTGTGGCCTGAATGGGGAAATCAAGTGGGAACTCAAGCAAACAAGCCACAAAAATACACTTGTTATCTAGCAACCACCTGAAAACAATTGATGTTACGCTACATGCACGTATGTGTCAACCCTGTCTCCTATGAACTATTGCTGCGTTCACAGACCTCGGAAGTTGAAGTTTTTCCAGTCAGAAGTTCCAACTTCCAACCTCAAACCGTTCCAGTCAAATGTAATCAAAAAAGCAGCTGAACACTAATAAATACTTTAAAATTAATTAAACTTAGTAATAAATGCTAACTAAAGTAAAGTCAGACTACAGGACTGCCTGGTTGTGTTGTTTTACAATGATATTAATCACAGTGGGTATTAAACTTTGTACAGAGAAGTAATATAAAATTATTTGCACTAATGTATCAATGGCAAACAGTTATTATACAAAATAGATGGTTACCATGGCGATATATTCTGACCTTTTTCTTTCATGCAAGAAAAAATGCTTTATTCGCCTTTTAGCTGATCATTTCCATTCACAAAGCTCACTTCCACGGTGCTGCCATGTTGAGNTTTATTCGCCTTTTAGCTGATCATTTCCATTCACAAAGCTCACTTCCACGGTGCTGCCATGTTGAGCGATGTCATACTCGGTAAGTCAGGTATATCATTTTAGTCCGAGTTTCCCAGCTGGAGCTCCGACTTCAAGTGCCGTTCCAACGCATTTTTCCAAGCAAGAAGTTGGAAAAATCTGAGTTCTGAGGTCTGTCGAACGCAGCATATGTTCATATGCATTTAATTTGGAATAGCAGGTGACTTTCGTATGTGCAAAAACAGATGTAGTGTGATCTTACAATATAGCTAAAGTCACAGGGAAGTGGTTGATACAAAGTGCTTAATTTTGGCACCAACATCTAGGGTTCATGTTCTTTTCCTGACTTGAGCTGGTTGTTTTACCGAACCGTAACGACCTTAACCATTCATCTGCTGCCACTTCATAGCACCAACACGTGCTATAAGGTGGCTTAGCCTGAAATATTTAGCTTCAACTATAACCACTTGTCCTTACTCATGATTTAGTTGCCATGAGTGGATATTGTGGGAAAATAAAATAGAAATCCTGGCAGGGGATATTTTGCAGTTACATTCAGCAGGAACATAATGCAACTTGTCCTTGTCACAATCAGTAACCCAAAAGGTAGACCAGAAATGGTTATTTGCTACCTGCACTATCTGTCTAATCTGCAAGGCTGTAAGGGCTAGTGGCCATCAAAACATCATTTCAAGCAGCATAAATACAGTAAACAAGCAGCACATTTGAGAGGCATGTCCTTGCCAAACCATCTTTTCTTGCTAGTTAAAACAAAAAAAAAAAGCAAAAAAAAAACCAAAAAACTGATGTATAAGTTGAAGTACTATAAGCTCTTTGGTGATCGGGCTACTCAAGGCCGTAATTATAATATATATTGGGGAGGACACGGCCCCCCCAATATTCTAATATGCTCAGANCAATATATTTATATATAAAAAAAAAAAATAAAAATGCTATGCTATGACAGGAAACCACACACCACTGTCCAAAATAATCATTAGCAAATGTAATCATAAACTTAACAAATTGCCATTATAATTAATACTGGTTTTTGAATTATAGTGGTTTATTTATGTTTTAAATTCTTCACATTCAGAGATATTTATGTTCAGAGAGCTTAAGTTTAGTTTGAAATTATGGCTTTGTTTCTGCTTCCTTCTCTTTCCCTCATCCTCTGTTTGTTTCTGCATGGTTAACGGTACAGAAGTCACTGATATGTTGTAATATTACTGCTTAGCAATAATATTAAAACTTAATATTACAATTGANAGAAGTCACTGATATGTTGTAATATTACTGCTTAGCAATAATATTAAAACTTAATATTACAATTGAATTATGCTACATGAACTTTATAGCAGCAGCTATAAGGTTCATGTAGCATAATAACTCCATTGTTTCTGCCTGTCATGATGTTTCATGATGTCTAGTTGATGTTACGTGTATTTACAGCTGTAATGCTGATAAAGACTTTTTCAGTAATTAACATTATCCCACCCTGTTTGGAAATTAGCCTT
>VXCM01003440.1:42014-62118 GCA_014773175.1 Lucifuga dentata
TTTTTTTTGATTTCGTCCCCCCCCCAATGTTGCCACCATGGCTACAGCCTTGGGGCTATGTATGTACAGATGGGAGCTGATTGCAGAGACAGATGAATGACGTGTTGTCAATGATCTATGCTCTGAGAAGGCAGCTTTATGCAGAAACTACTGTCTGACTGCAGCGATGGTGGCAGAGCCGGTCAGTTGAGTTATGAGATGTTATTTATGACCAAATGTTTGTCAAAAACCAGTACTATCGAGAACACAGACACAAATGATACTACTCTGCTTGTGGTATTTGTCATGGTATCAGGTTTTCCTACCCTTGGCACAAGAAGTTAGCAATTTCTCAATGATTTCAAACTGATACCTAACATAGAGGTTATATTTTAGGACCTGCAATGCATTTGAATGTGTTGGTCTGCCATGAAATAACAGGCAGACAAGTGGAATAACTACTGTATGATGGTGTGCTGTCAGTGATGGGGAAAAAAAATCTAGTGGCAGTGATTCAGAGAAAGCTGGAGGAAGAGAATACACATCATTCTTTTCCTTTGCACTGTATTATTCATAAGCAGACACTGCAGTAAATGTCAAAAATCTGACAGTAATATGTCAATTGTGGTGAAATATATTAATTATAACAGTGTGAGAGGCTTACAACAAAGCCTCTTCCACGCGTTTCTGGAGGAAATTGAGGCAGCACAGTCACGGTCGTGTCCTGCACTTCAAAGAGGCTGAGCAGGGTCGGCGTCCTGAAGTCACAAGCTGTGACTTGTGGCTCTTGACAGTGTGAAGGCATCTCCACCTCAGCAGTTTCCCAACAAGGAAGTTAGTTATAGAAGATGGCGTGCTCTTCAGTGTAGCTGCAGCCATCATCAACATTCAGCAGGAATTTGACTCTTTCTGATTTCCAGGCTTCACGACTCTCAGTGGAACTTTCTAGAGATTTGCTATGGGAAAAGGGCTCAGCTTACCGTATATACTGGACTATAAGCTGACCCCCCGATTCTGACCTGCACATTTAGATTTTTAAAGAAACCTGCACATAAGCCGACCCCCTGATGTTGTTCCATCAGTTTATTTGTTCAGCAAATTACCTGTTTTTTCTGAGAATTGTCATAGTATTCCTCTGATTTTCTGAAAATAATCCACGTACTGGTAAACATGATACTTATTTCAGCAGCTGATTACCGTAACTGACGGATCACGGCTTACTGGCCACCGCAAAATCTGCTGAATAAGATGTTTAGTCAGGAAATACATCATTCTAAGGTATGATTTAAACTATTTTCCATGGGTAGTGGTAATGGTAGTATTTCCACCCCTGAAAATTTCATTCTCTGGGATCTGATCTGAATTACTTGTGTATAAGCCGACCCCTGATTTGTGTTGTGAAATTTGGTTAAAAAAAACAAACAAAAAAAACAAAAACAACTTGGCTTATACTCGAGTATATACTGTACTTAAAATACAGTTACAGAGCCACTTTGACCCAGAGATGGTTAGATCCCGTCTGAGATATCTAACCTTTGATTGAGTCTGGCTTGTAAATTCACACCGATAACCAACAGCAAACCATGTTGGCAGATTGACCTCTGAGGTCACTCTGTCAGAAGGCCAAAATGGAGGAAGCTGTTATTTCAGCTTTTGTTGTTTCATCCGCTACTTCTTTTCTAGAGAATAACTAGTTCTCTGGAGTGGCATGTGCTATTTTGAATGATAGAAAAGTCAGTGTGAACAAAGTGATTTCATTGTGTGCTGGAGCGTGTGATCTGCCCGGGACACATGGATGACATTGAAATCACAGAGAACTCTGATATAGAAGGCACCGTGTGGAAGGTCTTCTGTATCATTCCAGGCCGGCTCTATCAGCAGCCATCAGGCCAGCGTGATGAGCTCCTGATGTCTGAGGCTAATGTGTACCAAGCGCCAGTGTCCTTTCATTCCTCATTTCACTGTAAAGCTCTCTTCATGTTGGTTCAGTGTGATGAAGTTTAGATTTCATTTTTTTTCGCCTGCTCCACTCATCATGAAATCCTTCAGGAATTCAAATGTGAGTCAGGGAGGATGTCCTAGTTTTTAAAACCACCACCAGCATTAAAAAAATATTAATTGTACTTCAGCGTACCACACAGTTTGTGCAGTGAGCTACTATTGGGACAGTAAAACATACAATATGTTTAACACTTGTGACATTGATGAAATCGTGCATGCATAGAACCATAAAAGTATTTTCTTATCCAAATAAACACGTTTTATCAACATTATCTAGAGCAGGGAAATACTGCAGGACATTTACTCAAATACATTTTGTTGGACTTTATAACCCCACTACATTTTGGGTGGAAATATTGTACTTTTTATAGTTTCAAGTTTATTTATTTATATAGCCCAATATCACAAAGTCTCAATGGGCTTCACAGTCCAAAACAAAACATATATGGTTATTTGATTAAAGGAAATGCAAATTGATGCACGTTTCCATCAAATACTTTATGCTAATTATCTCAGAGGTGATTTAATGCAACATAAACTAATGTCCACAGCAAAACACAGCATGCAGAGTTTAAATGAAACCCTTGGTGTGGAAGAATACTTATTACAGCCCATAAGCATTTATACACGCCTTATAAATGGAGCCAACAAGCTAGCAATGCTAACGATAGCACGTTGGCGCTCTACAAACTCGTTAAGTGTACCAAGTATCGTGTGATGGTGAAACTTTCATTGTGGGTAAAACAATTGTTTGTGCGGCGTGTCAAGTTATTTGTGAAAAATTTATACGTTTTTAGGATATAATGAATAAAACGGATCCATCGTTCTGCAGGCGCTTGCTAATGACTACCTGCTCTTCTGAGGTGTGTGTGTGTGTGTGTGTGCTCGCCCGGCAGCGCACGTCGCGTCCTCATCTTAATGTGAACAAACTGTTTCCATCCAGTTTATTTGCATTTTGTCTTATGCGAATAATCAGTTGATCCACCTCTGCTAAGCGCATAAATTTTTAATGTTCATTTTGGAGTTAATGTGAATTAACGGTGTTTCCATCCAGGCTTTCTAATGCGCATATTCATTATTTGCATAAAAATAGTTGGATGGAAATGCACCTTATGAGATACAGTATGAATAAAACACACACATATCCCCAAACTATGCATCCATGTACATACAACCACACGTGCACATACAAACGTAAGCACTTCATGTACTGCAAAGAAATAGTTTTTTTTTTTTTTTTTTTTTGTTATATGTAAAAATGTGGCTACCTGTGCTAGTCGCATGTTAAAAACGAGTTATGAGTGAAGTTAAGACAAGTTGCATAATGACACCAAATTCAGATCTATAAACAAGCTACCTGACAGGATGACAAATTTTTTAAATAAAATTAAAACTGCTTGATGCACATTTTTACCATTTGCATAAAATAACCAGCTTATAACCAGGCATTAAAACCCTGATGCTGAGGAAGATCTAATAACATCTAATAACATCTAATTGTTGTTCGAATTATGCAAATATTGTATTGGAACATTATGAAATTGATTTATATCACACCACAATATTCTACCTTCTTTCTTCCTCCTTTGGGATAAATACACAATATATTCAGCCATTATTTATTCACAGCCATTTATCTGAATGACCTCCATGATGGCTCCAGGTGGGACTGTTTGGAGATTTGCGACACAATTGTAGGAGCGCCATAGGAATTTTCTATTAGCTAACTTCGTTAGACTTGTTATGAGGGCACAAACACACACACACACACACACACACACCTTTCCACATATATTTGTTTTCAGCTGGGAAATGTGATTGCCAGTGACAACTTCTGTGACGTAGCAGCCGGTGAGCAGGTGCTTTGGGAGCTTTGCCCATTCTCTGAACGGGCCACAGAGGAATATCTGTCAGGCCTGGTTACTGGCGTTACTACCCAGCTCGGCACTCGCAGTGTATTTGGGAGCACAGCAGAAGAGGAGTGTGGATGTGTGTGTGTGTGTGAAAGTGTTGTGAATGTGGAGGAGTGGAGGCTATAGTGAATGAAGCAGTGAAACATGTAGTCGCTAGGGAAAACGACTGTACGGATGTGTTCCGCAAGTTATGAAATTTAGCCTGACTTCTATGAGAAACGCACTTATACGGCCTTCCCTATCAGAATTATAATGCAGAAAATTTTGAGTTTACAGAGCCCTGTACATGACTTTTGAAAAAAGAAAAAAAAAAAGGACATGGCTACGTATTCTAAATTCATTCCCACATTTTATTATTCATTTCCCTGTTTTAGTTAAGCCGTGGCCACGTTTTAGCAATTTGTTCCCTCGGTTTTGTTAAATCCTTGCTATATTTTACAAATTTGTTCCCTCATTTTAGTTAAATAAAGCTCAGAGGCCTCACACACCAAACGTTGGTCTGTGAGTACATGCACTCCCAAACTTATTGCTATTCAGGCTCAGGATTCAGGTCCAGGTTACTTTATTCGTACCTGTAGGTAAATTTGGTTTGCAGTAGACAAGTCAGCATCCGTCTTGACACACATTTAAAAACACAGACAGCAGACGTCAGATTTCATCGCAATAATTCTCTGATGGTTTGTGTGCTGCTGCAGGTAGAAGCAGGACTTCATGCAGCAGGTATCTCTTCTTTACGTTAAGGTTAATATCAGGACAGGTAAACGTGTTAAAGTCCTGCAAAATTTCTAGGTCAATTTTTGTTTGATTAGAATGGAACCCAAGGAGACAGATGAAAAGAGAAAAACATGACGAAACACAGCACTATGCACATATTTTCTCTCAACCCTGGCTACTAGGTGCACAAATATGCGCTTTGGGAAGATCACAGTTTCTCTTTGTGGGTGTGTATGTGTACCTACATACCACTAATGTGTGTGTGTGTGTTTGTGTGTGTTTGTGTCTACAGGGTAAATCAATACTGCACAGTTCTGCCTGGATGAACAGAAACTACACAGAAGCTTCACTGCAGTGACGTGACAGGCAAAATGTGACCTTTGTTTTCTGAAAGAGGACTAAGATGTTCATGCAATTAAAGGCAAATGGAGTTATGGGTTTTCTAAATTTAAGAGCAATCTCTTCATTTCTACCTTTGTAAGAAACAGGAGGATACAGCCATGTGAAACAGAAAGGAAATTAGTTGCAATAGCAAAACTCAATGAAGCTGCGGGAAGTAACAGGAAGTTCTTGAATTTTCTCGTTTCAGCATTAAAATTACTATTCAACATAAACTGTAGCTTGAAAACTTGATGTAGAAGGTCAAATATGTAACTGTATGTGTTTATATTCTTACATCAAATGTCCACAGAAGTGTGGAAAGAGAAGGAAAACCATCAGAACTAAAGACATTTTACAACCACCATGTGGATAAGGGTTGAATTTGGTTTTGAGGTTCAAAGGATGGTTTGGTTTTTAGCTTCAGTTACATCTGATTTGACCTCAGGCTGGATTTACACTACAAGTATTGATACCTAATTCCGATTTTCTGCCTATATCTGATTTTTTGTTCAGCATATTTACATTTTTTTCTTTAAGCGGCTCATATCTGATACCTGTATTTACACGGCTTTTACCTGTAGTAGCAGGATGTAGCTGCGCATGTGCACATTTCTGAGACAGATGAAAACAAAACACTTCAGTGGAGAGAGAACCGTTTAAAAATATAATCANTTTCTGAGACAGATGAAAACAAAACACTTCAGTGGAGAGAGAACCGTTTAAAAATATAATCAGTGGATTAAAACTTTAACATGCAGAGAGAAACGTGATATATTGTGTGAATGTTTATCTCTCCTATCGGGACACGTAGTTTCCCGATAGTTTCTGATCACGGAGGAGAAGCGGGTGGAGTTTTGCCATAAAGGCAACTGTCACACCAACACGTCTGTTTGACATTTAACACACATCAGTGTCTGATATATGTAGTATATCCTCCATTTCTGTTTACAGAGAGTGTCATGTATTGATGCTTACATCATCCATATGCAGATAAGACAGAACATGACATCGGAGATGGAATGGGAAGGAAATTCCGATCTGTGTATTTAGACAGCAGTCGCATTGGCGGATATCTGATACATATCCGATTTATTTTCACATATTAAAGTGGCCCAAATCAGATCTGAGCATATCCGATTTCATATGGCTTTTTACCATTTACATCTTCAGGAAGTGTATCCGATACATGTCACATCTGCTAAAAAAAAAAAAAAAAAAGNAAAAAAAAAAAAAAAAAATCGTAATCAGGTTGCATGTGTGTGGGCGTGTAAATCCAGCCTCAGAAACTTTAGGAACCATTTGGTCTCAATGTGACATGTAATGTGACATTTTCTCAGGAAATAGCGCACTTTTGAGATTTGTGCAGTTTATTCAGCTTATTGAGGTGATTATGCATGGTAGTGGTACTCACCATGTCACCCAGGCTATTACAGTGTAGGGGTATAGTATGGTATGGCCAGACGAAGATGTCAATGATGCTGGAGGTGGGGGCGAATAAGTCCATAATGGTCCGCTGTTTCCTGTTTCTCCATGCTAACAAAATTAGAGAGGAAAAAAAGTTAAGTTTGCTTAGTTTAAGTTAATTTTAATTAATATTACATTGTGCAGTGGAAAGGCCACCGGCCCATCGCCACTGGCTGGCCTACCGATGGCTGTGGGAAAAGTCCCGCCTCTCCTGGTGGCCAATCCGACCCCGTATTGGACAATAGTGGTATTTTCTAAATTTTATGTATTGATTTCACACATAGCCCAATAATTATCTAGAGAGCAGGAATGAACAGTTGCCAGTGTGTAGTTTAACACCATCCTGTCACAATAAAAACCTAAGTAGCAAAAACATTTTGAGAATCCAATATAGACGAATACACATTAACATACCTTGACCTTTCCAAGTCTAAGCTACTGCACTCCTTTCTAAAATTTATTTCATTGTGTTTGAGGCTTTTCTGTGAGGGAGGAAGGTGATGAGGTATCAAGGCTGTTAGTATTAAGCTTCTGAGAGCCGTGCATTTGGGTTTTGCTCCATGCCATTTGCAGGATTTTCATCATTAGAATGGCCAAATTACCTCTTTAGCAAAGTGCAGTGATAGTGAAAAGTATTTGTGAATGATTTTTCTACCATGAATATTAATGTTTTTTCTTTGTATTCGTCCAACTTGCTTGCTCAGTCTCACTTTTAGGAGGTGAAATGCAGAATGGGATGTGCGGATATGAAATAAACTCGAGTCACAAAGAGGAGCGGCTGAATTAATGGAGGCTGCAGGTGTCTGGCCAAATGAATCAATCCATGAAACATCTACTCTTATTCTGCCCATCTCGCTGCTAAAAGTGCAGAATGAATAAAGTTTATAATAAAAGTTAGTTATCTCCATTTTTGCATTTAGTCTCACTGCGGTTCATTATTCTCATCATGGAGGGATGATCGCTCTGGCACCGAGCTTTCCGGTATGGAGTGATGAGTGATGTGTCATCTGGAAATTGTTCCACATTGGAGCAGACTTATTGATTTCTTACTGTTGGCACTTGGGTCCTGTGAGCTGTGTGCGTCTGTGGCAAAATGATTATTACTTTTTCATCATCTCATCGATATGTCATCATTACTGTACTTCTGTTCCCTCCTTCCAAACTACTACTGCCAACTACCCCTCTGAAAAGCAATTATACTATGGATGTCTGTCATTTCCCTCTTATGAAACTGTCCATGTGCCAGAGCTTCTTAGAATAACAGGATAACATAAGACTTGCTCCAACCTTTTCACTTGGAGCTGGAGCTGTTTCTGTGGGTTTTGTGAAAGATCTCTTTACACCTTCTTTACAATCTCTGTATTCATATACATTTGCTGGCTCACATCCAATGTGTCTACTGTACACTTTACATTAAAGTGTACAGTACATTACAGTGTACATTAGTTGTTCTTGTTAGCTGGATTCTGCCTGCATTCTGCATGAATCACCCTCCTTGCTCTATGCACAACCTCCATACTTTTTTTAAAATATAACTTTTTTTTGGCACTGGCTAAGATGCAGGTACCCATTCATGCCAAGTCACAACTCCCGATTCTAACTTTAATAAAGGACCATACCACCCATTTTGCATGTTTGAGCCTAATATATTCAATTTTCATACATGTTACGTTACTGACAATCATTTCCCAAAGGATAAAACTGTATTTCAGCTTTCCTTATATTTTGCAAAATCTCTTAATCTTTCAAAATCAAATATTCAAGTGATACACCCACCTTAAAAATTCATGTTTCTCCTGCTAATAGTCACACAAAATTATGAAGTCATGGTTAAAATTTTTCAATAAACGGAGGTTTTCTTTTGGGACTATATTCCCTGGTGGAGGCATACATTCACTGCACGCTTTTTATTACGCTTAAATGCTAAAATTATGAAACTTCGAAAAAAACCTGAATATACGTCTTGTTTGCCATGATGGATTCTATCCCAAGAACGTTTCAAGTATCAACAAGTTGATTTTTATAGCGTACTAGAATGAACTGAAACCAATGGAGGTCTGGAAGGTAGAAAAACATTTTTAATTCACTGTTCCAGTAGTATGCTTTGAAAAATGATTGTCAGTAACGTTACATGTATGAAAATTGAATATATTAGGCTCAAACATGCAAAATGGACGGTCTGGTCCTTTAACATGACTAAACAGAGCTAGGAAGGTTTTGACTTTGGGTAGATTTTGACTCATGAATGTCTCCCAGTACAGAGTGACTAGTTGTGACTGATATCTGATTTCAAGCGGAGAATTGAAATACAATCCGTTCTGTTAGACGGCATCCATATGCGGTGTGACGTGGTGGTGTGATTGCTTTCCGTAGCAATGGGTTCTGGGTCCATTTACACCTTGTGTTCACAGGTATTTGTCGTTATCTGTACACAGACTGCATGTTATGTTTTGTGCTTCACCGAACACTGAATGTTAAATCACTACTTCAGTATCCGCGCTGTGGCGTCTCCATGTCCAAAGATACAGATCCCACTGGGATTTTGCTGAGGCAAATATGACTCTGCATCAATATCTGTATTTAAATGCAAATGATGGGTTTGAACAGCAAATAAATACGTAAAAAAAAACAAAAAAAAAACATCAGCATTCTAAAACACCTCCACTGCTTCTAGTTCTGCCTGCGGATCTATCATGGAAAATTAATGCATGGCTGCAGCAATGTGCATAATGATAATAGCTACAGAAAATGCAATTTTTTAGATTTATTCTGAAAGGGGGCTTGAATATGAGGAGGAGAAAAACAAGAAAATAAAGGGGTGCAAGACATAACAACAGCTTGCACTTTATATCTTCAGAATGAAGCTGCTTGATCCTTCCATCTGGAGGCGTGGTGGGAGGTGGGTTGACTTGACAAGAGAGTGTTTGATATGTTGGTGGGGGGAAGGGAGCCTGCTGAACTACCGCAGCATCATGTCGCATCACGGCACTGCATACAATGAGAAGAAAGCTTTTAGTGAAACTGTGAAGCTGAATTTGAATGTAAAATTCAGGCTAGTTTTTCAGTCTCAACACTCTGGAGATTGAAGTCATTTCTTGTTATTTACTTTTCACCGAATTTGGCTTTCAGCAACTTGAAAATATTCTCACAAGCCAGAGTTTGTTTTCCTGATATTTCTGCCAAGCAAGTTGATCATGTTAATCATGAAATATACAGAAGATTATCCCATCACCACTAATCAAAACTGTAAATTTGCCCAAATAAGAATTCTGGTGTTGAGTACAATAACTGCAAGCAAAATGTCCTCTGTGCACAGGAAGCTGGAATTGGCACTGGCACTTTTCAGAATAAAAATAAGCATGCTGACTACAGGATTTCAAGGTATTAAAGTTCACAAAATATAAGCTCTTCATACCATATGCTACATTGATCAAAATACACGTGCTGATATGGAAGTGCTATCTGTCAAAGATCAGCAGAGATGGAATTTGTGCTTCTGTGTAATAACTTGAGGGATACAGATTAAAAAAAAAATGCAGTTGATTTTACAAAACTCTTCAATTGCTTTACAAAACACAGCAGAAATATCTATATATATATATATTTTTTTAGTGCACTTGCAGCAGCAAATAAAAACCAAATTCAAGACAGAAAAAATGCAAACATGACTTTTGTCTGTAGAGGATTAAAGTACTAACAAGCCGTTTTCCCACCCATCTGTTGGTGTGAATCAGCACAGGACTCTCACACTGTCATAGCGTCCGGTCTGACGAGGTGAGCAGAGCGGCCTCTATGCCAAATGGACATAAAAAAAGAAACAATAATGGACTGAAGAGCAGCATAAATCTACCAGCCAAACTTCCCATCCAGTGCCACTGAGCAGCCTGATGCAGAGGCGAGGACGAAGATGCCCCAGGTGAGACATATATCTGTGACATCTAATTATACTGACTCTAAGTGACAATGACATCACACATCCCACATGGAACAAGAGAAAATGCAATTATTTCTCCATTTCTGGTGATATTCAGAAAATACATTCTGGGTGCTTGTTTAATGTTATTTGCCGTGGATATTTCTGTAACAGGAGAAGCAGGCACTTTTATGGAGGTCCTGTCGTGATATATGCAGGAGAGCAAAGAAAGTAACTTTGGACATTTACTTTTTGTGCTTGTACTTGACTTAAAGGGGACATATTATGCTTCTTTTTTAAAGTTCTTTGTCAAACGCTCATACAGTGTTAATTCTGTATCAGCAAACAGCCTTTAGCTAACTGTTGGTAGAATGGACAGGTGTTGAAACACCTGCCAGTGCCAAACATTAGGGCTGGGCGATATGGCCTTAAACTAAAATCTCAGTTTTTTTCACACTGATGGCCGAATTTTGATTTTAATCAATTTTTTTTTTTTTTTTTTTTTTTTTTNAAAAAAAAAAAAAAGCCCTAATTTGTTTTTTGCTGCACTTTGACTGCAGATCTGCATCTTGCAGCGCTGCATTGCTGCCACTCCGCTGCATGTTTATCACAGCTGCTAAAATAGTTTTCAGGGCTGCTAGTTTTAGTAGCTGCAGCGCCTATAAACTTTCCACGTCGTGAAGCATGGAGCAAACGGATCTATAAAGGTTGTAGGAGCTGCATGCCATGAACCGCAAAACCAAACAATTTCCAAACGATGAAGAGACGTTTCCTTTTTTAGAAACGAGCTCATCTTCAGTCAAACGTTTGTTAGCATCTTGCTAGTATGTCTGACCTGTGAAAGCTTCGTGGCATCAACGAATGTGATGGACCATTGATTGGTAAGGTTGGTAACTGCGTCCATGCTGCAGGCGGAGCCTAGCAGACCCTCACAGACACGCAGAAAGTATAAACAAGGCTTGTAGGTTTAACGTGCACAAAACATGAACGGGCTTGATTGCCGGAGAGCGACCCGCTGCTGCATTTTCCCTGTTAAAAATAGTTAGTAGTTTTGTTTTGTTTTTAAAATCTCAATTGTCCGATTCAGCCATTTTAGACATCGTGCCAAAACGTAAAATTGATTAAATCGATTTATCGTCCAGCCCTACATCACATTTTCGTGAATTCAATTGCCCAAATTCTAGAAATGTCATCAGAGATCCGTTTTCCTGACTTTACAGCCACAAAAGCCTTTCTGCTGTTATTTTCATATGATGAACAGTGCTCATCATGACCAACAAACTGTACTTGAGGTGTAAGATCTTCCTTTCTGTTCGTTACATTTCTCCCCAACAAGCCCTGTTCAAGCAGCATTAACAGACTTTGCTGGGCTTTGTTGCCACAGGAGATCTAACAGCAGGAACATGGAGGATGAAAGAGGAAGACGGAGCCACTGGAGACTGTTAAACTGGTTCAACACAAAACGAATCCACTCCACAAACTGCACGGACAATGAACGCGTCACACAGCTGGGAGGAAGAAGACAGCAACACACACATTGACACACAGCTCTTCCTAATAGCTGCCATGTTGGCAACAGAGTCGTGACCTGGAGTCAGCATGCTACAGGCGCAACTAATCAGGTTAAGTAGGGCATGATGATGATGAATAGTGATTGGCTCCTGATCTGGTAGTTTTCACTTACTTGATAGGATGATGTGAACCAGGTGATTAAACTAAAGAGGTGTGGCACAGTGAAGCTATAAGTGCATCTCATTTGCCTTAACTGTTCCTTGGGTATGTTCTAAAGCTTTTGTTTCCTCATTTCACTGACCTGTAACCTTCCTTTGTGTCTTAGTGTCCTGCTTTATAGAGAAGGAAAAGCTGTAAGGAAAGAGAAACCAAGGACACATGTAAGAGATGTTCTTACCTTTCAAGAACCACTATAGGCCATGGAAGTTACTGATAATTTTTTTTTTTTTTTTTTTTTTCAGATTCAGAAATGATGGAAAAATGAACTGGTTGACAAAGTCCACATATCCACAAATAATGTGCTTCTACTGTATAAATCTGCCAAATCATACTTGAATTTGTTGTATTTTATGTACTCTGGCAGTAAAACTCCAGTATTTTACAATTAATCAGTTCATTTTTCTTGTAGGCATGTTTTATTGTGGTTAAAACACATTAAAATGTCAAATGGCTTTTGTTGGTTGACCTCTAGGTTGATGCTGTGATTTACAGTTAATGGTAGAGAATATAATAATAAACCTTATACGTTTCTCATATAAACTGAGACTGTGAGAATTTGTTATTAAAACCAATTATTACTACAAGGGTTATTTTATAAAATATTATTAATATTGTTAATTAATACTATAAGGCTACATGCAAGTATTTGGCCTGCATTTATTTTTCCATTATTTCCATTTATTTTTCCTCCATATTTAATAATCCAGATTGGATTAATCTGTTTCATAAGGCACAACATAGTTAAGTGGCAAAAAGTCTGGAAAAGAATGAAAACTTTAGCCTTACATTCTTCTGTGTGACTGAATGGAAGCGACACTGATAGAGAACACAATGGACACAGTATTATCACAAAAATGGGGAAAAAATTCAGAATAATATTTTAGCAGGGCTGGTTCTGTCCAACATTTTGTCCATACTGGTAACTCTGTAAGGTTTTGGAATTAGAATGTGTGTGTGTCTGACAAAAGCCTCCCTTTTTGCTGCTCCTAGTAGAATCAAGGGAATTAAGATGTTTTTCATGATGGTGGACCAGATGAAATTCTGGAGCAAAAGGGATTAAATACCTAAGAACTATAAATAAGAGTTAAATACCTGCCTGTATATACTAGGGTGAGACCAAATGTATAAAAGATGAATAAGTTATGTAATTCTGAAGATATCCTAATTCAGCATTTAGCAAAATTTTGTAAAGACATTATAATGACATTTAAACGTATGTAATATTTATTTACTTATTGTCTGTATTACGTGATGAGATGAACATATGTACTCTTGGTTGTTTCTTTTCTGTGTACTCTCTGCCACATAAATTTTGTATGTGTTGGTCTTCTCACTTGCCCCAAGTGGGGTGTTATGAGAATAAATTATTAATTATAATTAAAGGGGAAAGAATAAAATTGTCTTCCTGACTAAACTTTTGCAAAGCTTCATCACTCATTATAAGAAAATAATAGAAATGGCTTGTGGAAATCCTAGACTTATGGCCCACATGGGGAATTACGGTGTAAAAACAGTCATAACTTGTAAATATAGTCTGCTGTGTCTAATACAAAGATCCAAAATCTACAAAATCTCATAATCCACCTCAGCTGCTGTTAACTGCATTTATGTCCAAACAGCCAGGAACCAGCATACATATATTTCAGCACTAATTGGCCAATATTTCGCAGCCCGAACCCTAAGACCTGTTTCACATAAGCGTTGAGCACTGCGCTGAGTATTATGCATTATTGTGTATTGGGAGCTGAGCGGTGACTCCTAATGTCGCGTCACGCCGCCTTGAGTGCCGTGCGGCACTCGGATTCTCTGTTTTGATGCGGCGCTCAAAGTTCAGCTAAATTCAACTTTGACCTTTATGATGCTGACCTTTGCAAAGGATAACCAATCAGAGAACAGCTGTACGTCACGCGATGGAGGAGAAGCTTGTGTGGAACAGTTTAGAAATAGCGACTCAACAAGGTTTCATGCACCCACATTCGCTGTTTTTTCACTTTTCTTCTCCGAATGAGAAGAGTCAGAGCCTTCATTGTTGCGATGTCCATGTTGCTACCCGATTTGACCATGAATGAGCACAGCTCGCCCATGGTAACCGTCAACATGTCATTAGTAACGAGTGCTTCCTGTTAGCGGTTGGTTGAGTGGCACTGCTCAGACTCTGTTCTCGTATAAGCAGAGTGCTGCATGGTTAGCTCAGCGGCAATGCTAAACACTTATCATGTGAAATGGCCTAATGCTAACTCTAACTCTAACCCAGAACTATTCAGAGAACTTCAACCAAAAATAAAATATTTTGGAACAAGAAAATATCAGGACCTGAAGTGGAAACATCATACGAGTATTATTCTACTTTGGCTAAAGTGAAAAACAATGGAGAAGTCAAAGTGTGTGTATGTGTGTGTAGTTGGCTTACGTAACTCTGCCGCATTGAGGTAAATACTTTAATATAGGTTTTTAAAAGCCTGCAGGGAAACAATGCAGTCAGCCATCTTGCTTGTTTTCACTGATCTACTTCCACTCTTGGAAAAACTGAGCTGGTTTGAGATCCAGAACTTCTTTGGTGGAAAAGCTGCAGCAGTGCAACAGCTTGTAAAAAGAAAATGCTGCTTGTGGCTTTTTTTTTTTTTTTNTTTTTTTTTTTTTTGTTTTGTTTTGTTTTGTTTTAGAGTTCTTGCCTTGAGTTTCTGTCCACTTCCTCTTACTTAAACTTCATTATATTTTGATTGTTTTATATATCATGCAGTGACCTTTATGAACATTCCACTGCAAACTCAAATGATGTGATTGTTAGAGCAAGATGAGGCGTGTGTGTGGGCGTGTGCGCGCGATGTGGAAATCAACACATAATAAAAGTCAGAAGCTTTATTCGAGTACATGATGTAAGAAGGCTACGTGTTATGTTTCAGGGTTTTGACACATCTAAACGGCAAAGTCTAACAAGACATACATTTTCTCATTTGATTTCAGGTCATATTTCCTAAATGGACAAATCTGACCACAACTGGGAGCCAAATGGGAAGAATGTGGAGTCACGAAGCTGCAATATTCACATTATATCAAATTACAAAAAAGCTATACTTATCTTTTCCGCACATTTGTGATCAGCTGCATATTCACTGGTATAAAGTACTTGTTATACATCTAGTTTAAAATAATGATTTGTACTCAAAAATTACAGGCCTTCTAGTTCTTAGCTACTCTTAAGGCCCCAGTTTCATAAGAAGCAGAATTTTCAGGGCAAAAAAAACATTTTGCAAGGCTCAAGACGTGGTGATTCAGGAGAAATATGTCTTTGCTACATCTGATACCTGCTCTTGGTCATAACTGGTCCAAATATCACATTGAGGTTGAGCTTTGCCCACTGGCTCCTCGCCATTGACGTGACAAGTCGTGATATTTGGACCAATTACAGCAAAGGAGAGGTATCAGAAATAGAAAAAATCTTTTCATCTTCTGTATTTTGAAAGATATGGATAATAGGCGTGACTACAAAGATTACCTACTTAGAGGTTAAAAAATATACCTGTATGATTTTTTTTTAATGGTGAACAAAACCAGATTGTGCTAATTTAGCGGCGGCTCCTTGGGGAGTTTCCTGCCCCCTATAGGTCAGTGATCCCTAAGAAAATGTTTCAGTCAATCTAAGGGCATTTTCACACTTAGTTCATTCTGAGCATTTGTTTCGGACCCTGGAGCATTTCCCCCTTTAAGCATTTTACTTATACTGTATATAAAACCATAGCTCTTTGGAGCCGCGTCATTAACATTGATGGTAATGATGTGGCTGTTTCCCCTTACTTTTTTATAAACCTTTAACATTTCTTAAGTCTTTTTGGCATGCTCCCCAACTGGGTAATAAAGTTAAGTTTATGAGACGAAAGATGTATTCTGAAACAGTCCTGGAAATTGTTTTCTTCAAGGAAAATATGCAGAAAGACGATATCATTTTGCTATAGAGGTGCTTTGAAAATCCCAGCAGCGCTGCGATGTCACGCAAATCAGCTTAGCACATCGAGCTAATGAATATTTTACTCTGTTTGCTGAACATGTAATCATTAGGACTTTTTATGTGGTCCATTTTGTTTCCAAAAGGCGGTAAAAAGAATTATGTAAGAAAGAAAGAAAGAAATTATCTTAAACCTATGGGAGGTAAAGTGATTACATGTATCTTGGGAGTGTAATATTAATATTTGTAACTATGGAGGGAATATCAGAAGCACATAAGGCAACAATGACAGCTGACAGAATTTGACAGACCCGGAGAGGGATGTGACTGACAGCTGGTGTGTCTATGTGTGTGTGTGTGTGTGTATGTGTGTGAAAGAGAAGTTTTGACTCAGTCCACTTCTACTCCTGTGATTTATTCTGTCTCAAATGATGCAGAAAATTACTTCATCAGGCGGCCGTGTTAAATGCTTGTCATGCTGCAGTCGTGATGGGAAGTTTGTCGTATCAGTAACGTATCAGATATCACAAAGTTTCATTTCTTCCAAACATACTTTACAGAACGACACATTCAGCTTTAGTTTCCCTTTAAATAAAGCCTCAAAACTTTTAAACTTTTGAATTACCTTTTATACTATATTTGGGGTTTTATATTTCTACATTGCATTATATTTTATTCCTTAGTTTTGTCCCTTTGTTGCTGTATTATTCTTTTACATATATTTATTTAATGTCCTTATTTTTCTTTGTCTTCTTGTTTTAATGCATTTTATGGCTTATGTAAATTTCTTTCAGTTGGGACTCGACTGATACATCACTTTGCTGATACATTCGTTAGCTGATATAGTATATCGTTAGCTGAATAGCTGATTTATCGAATGTATATCAAGATCAAACAAAAAACAAAACATAATAATACACATATAGTTCACTGTAAACACGTTTCAAGCCTTTACAAGTTGATTTTAATAGGAATTTAACTGGAATGAACTGTAACCAATGGTAGTCTGGAAGGTAGGAAAAACAATTGTAAAATTTTCAATTTCCAATAGCATGTTTTGGGAAATGGCTGTCACAACGCAAACATCCAGCATGTGAAGGTCATGTACATTGGGCTCAAATGGCAGAAATCACCGTTAAAGTCCTTTAAGTGTAAAATGAAAATAGTTTGGAGGTTTCTGAGTAATGGTTAGCAAATATACATTTAAATGTATGTTTAACCCTGATCTTTTATAATTCAAGTTACTGTTTAATATTTCAGCTTAAATGTATAGTTTTTAATTTAATAATTTATTTTGCAGTTATGACTGTCTTCTTTGATAATAAACTCACAAGTTTTTATTGACCACATCCTTGACAGAAATAGGATATTTACATTATATGTTTCTGCAAAAAAATTAACACTGTCAATGTCATTACTGGATTTTTCTTATTTGTGAAAATCAATAAAACCACTTGTAAAACACATCACTTTTTCTTAGCAGACACTGAATAACACCAACTGTAAAAACTTTCATGAACTTGGTATAAATAACATCAATATGTGATAAAGATAGCCATAGGACATTTATTTGTAGGAGCATGTCAAGAAACATTATTTTGAATTATAGAACATTATTTTCAATTAATTGAAAACTGATGGCCATTTGATTTTGAAATGGATGCTAAAGTAGGAATGCATCCTCTCTCTCTCTCACACACACACACACACACACACACACACACACACACACACACACACACACTTTACCTTACATAATGTTCTTTTGGTGTCTTTTGTTGTTGGCGTCATGCAGGAGTCAGAGGTCATTTTTTATAGAAGATACTCCAGTCGTGTCAGCTGTATTTTTTTCCCAGCATGCACTGGGTGAAAGTCATATTGCAAAGTCTGTCTCAGAAATTCCAGAAAAGTGAACTTCCACTCTCCATTTATCTATCTCTGTCCTTTACTAGAGAAGTGATTGCCTGACCTATTGCTGACCTTCGACTGAAACTCACCATTGTTATGAGTCACTATCATTCTAGTGAAATCTCTCGTTTAGACTCCTTTTTAGAGCTTTAAGTCAATCCATCTTTCCTTTCCAGATACATGTGTATAGCTGTACCCGAGTGTAAGTACAAACAGAGCCCTCTGCAAATATGGGTACCCTTGGTAAATAAAAACAAAATGGGCTGTGAAAAAAACATCTTTAAGTTTATTCTATTGATCTTTAATTCAAAATATTAACAAAAATATAACCTTTAATCAAAGTAAAACAACTGAAAGGAAAAAGCAATTCTTATGATGAAACAAATATTTTTTCAGAATATTTTTTCGGAAACACTAGAAGGGATTAAAATATTTTTGGCCACCGGCAGCTCTCATTGAATTGTAAATTAGTTTCAGTTAACATCCCTGCTGGGTGCCAGAAATGTTGACACCACAGATGGCTTTAACTTTGTGATATTTTAATGGGCATGATATGAAAAATTGAGATGGCAATTTTCCCATTCCCAAAATCCTTAGCAAACTCCCTCCTCCGAGTTCAAAGATGGCCACTAATGCGAGTCCCTGTTTTCAAACGCCAACACGATTAGCCAGCCAAGTGCTGCGTGAACAGATCCACAATAGTAACAGAGGATAGCTGGACAGCCAGAGGCCTCGTTCCTGCTGCGAGATGCAGAATCGCTCACCTGCTCTGTAAAATCAGGCCTTTGTCCTTTGATGCGGTCCCAGTCTGAAAGGCAGGACACCGTCTCTGATGATCTTTCCACACGCTGCAGCATTGGTGAATTACAGTCTGGCCGCCACGACACATCTGATCAAAGAATAAAAAGTAAAGGCCTTAGAGTGCGAATTCTAAACTGTCAGCATCACCGACTGAGGCCCAACCTGAATCTGTGACATTCACTTTTCCTTTCAAATCAGCCTGTAATGAATATGACTGTAAGCAGCACTGAGAAGGTTACTCTTACATTTTAATGTAAAAATATGCTCATATTAAAAACTACTGCAGCAACGGATAATGCGTCCATTCACCCCCACCGAGACCATTTCTGCATTAAAATAAGCTGAAACCTTTTACTGAACAGCAGCCTCTGTGGCTGCAGCTGGTAATTAGCAGATAATGGCACAATAAATTTCTCTACATTTCCCCAAATTCTCTCAAGTCAGACGCAACTTGAGCAAAGCAAAGTAAAAACAACAGACTTCTTTTGAGGTACAGTGTTTTTACTTTTAGGTTTGTTTTTTAGTTTTAGTTTTTATGAGTGTGTTTTAATGCTGATGTTTAATTTTTCTTTAAACTTTTTTTTTTATAGGAAAAAATGCATTTTTTTTTCATTTAACATAGGCTCTAAGATATTTCAGAGCAGGATGCAGAAACTGATCAAAACTGACTGAAACAAATTCTCAGCTGATATGCTGACTTATCAAGATGCTAATGCTAAGGCTAATGCTCATAATCGGGTTCTGGCCATTGAACAAATACAAGCCTAATATTCAGTCGTCTTTTAGTTTTGATCTGTACAAGCTCCTGAGGAAAAACTTTGGGTCTTGCTATTTGCTATTTCTTTACAAGTTAGTGTTTTAGTCACATTCCGGTTTGTAGGTGATTCTCCTGTCTGTGTTTAGATGATGTAGATACCTCTCAATGGCCCTCATCCCTCTCCTCCCTGATAAAACCAAAGAAGTACACAAGCTACCAAGCACCAAACAGCAGAGAACTGAAATATGAGGCCCAGTGTATAAAAAACTAAAGAGAGCTGTTATAATTACTGCATTAAACTCTGTGATGAGACATTCCTCTCTTGAGATATTGACCATTTTCCACCCATCAGTTTTAAGATTCCTGCAGTTTATAACTTATTTATGCATATCTAAAAAAAAAAAAAAAAAAAAAATTACACTTTGAAACCTATGTCTATATATCCAATTATTCCTCTTTGATAGAAAGCAGAAAGCCTCAGAGGACATTAATAAATTTAATTTCATCATTTTCAAATGCTAATTTCTGTTTAAGAAGATGTGCTTTTTTTTTTTTTTTTTTTTTTTTTTTTTTTTTTTTTTTTTTTTTTTTTTTTTTTT
>VXCM01003440.1:70158-80247 GCA_014773175.1 Lucifuga dentata
CCCCCCCCCCCATGAAACCGGTCTGTGCTGCAAAAAAGGTTGGGGACGCTGCATTAGCTTATGAAGCCTTATCACAGCATTAAAAAGTCACTAAGCTTTATTCCAATAAATAAGAATAGGACAGTAAACTGACTTTGGTGGGTTTATGGCCTGATTACAGTCTAACTTATAAACACACAGTTTTGTACACTACATTTGATTGTCTTTGCGCGTGGGCAAGATCCACCACGCGAACTAATCCACGTGGAGGTGTTTAATGAAGCCAGCTGAGCATTGAAACAATGGAGAAACACACAGGTTCCAACATGCATGGCCACTTTTTCCCTTTATTTTCATCTGCACATACTGACAACTCTTCTCAGTCTTACTGGCTTCTTTCCAAGATTTTAAGAGATATAAGGATGTCAGTGTGGACAGCTACTGAGGCAAGATGCTAATGACATTTATGGAAATTGAAAGTTGACTTTAGCCTCCATTATATTGCTAATTACAGCAAACATAACAGTACAGGGCAATCTGCACTTTGCAAACTTTAATTGTTGAAGCAAGCTGTTGCCTAATGCTGCAGCTCACAGCTAGAAAGTCCTGAGTTGGAATCTGGCTCTGGCCTTTCTGTGTGGAGTTTGTTTGTGTTCTTGTCTGCATGGGTCCACGGTCCAAAGACATGCAGATTAGCAAAAGTGAAAAGTTTAAATCTCCTGTTGGTGTGATTGTGAGTTCTGAGGCATGCCCTGCCTCTCGCCAAATGAATTCTGGGACAGACTCCAGCCTCCTCGACCCGCACAGAACAAGCAGGTATAGAGAATGGTGGATAGATGGATGTTTGTGCTTCTTATAGAAATGCATGTTGGGCTGC
Organism: Lucifuga dentata; assembly: GCA_014773175.1. Lineage (NCBI taxonomy): Eukaryota > Metazoa > Chordata > Actinopteri > Ophidiiformes > Bythitidae > Lucifuga > Lucifuga dentata. The sequence goes on from VXCM01003440.1 coordinate 71,015, forward strand.
AGCTAGCATTAGCTTGGCAAATGTTTACTATTCCATTAAAAAAAAAAGTGTAAAATCCAAGCCTCATCATGGGCTGTGTCCGANAAATGTTTACTATTCCATTAAAAAAAAAAGTGTAAAATCCAAGCCTCATCATGGGCTGTGTCCGATGTTCTAAAATATAAATATCGTCATGTGCGAAATCAGACAAGGTTTTCTTTCTCCAGTTTTTTTTTTTGTTTGTTTTTTTTTTGTGTTTGTGTTTTTTTTAGATACGTGATATTCAGCTGTTTTTATAATCTTTATCTTTCATAATCGTTTTCATGCAGGGGATGTTTTGGATACAATTTCCATTTCAGTTTATGAAGTAGGATGAACAGCTGAAAGAGAGAAGTACTTTATGTTATGGGAGAGGCAGGCAGATATTATGCCAACGTGCATATTATTGTTATTATGTAAGATCTAATTAATTCCAACTTTTAAAAACTATAATTCTAGTGGATGGAATTTGTGGCAATGAGATAAAATATCTAAAATCGCACATTACCACGGATGAGTGAAAATTCATACATTCACAAATGACCGATAAATACCTAAACACCTTCATGAATAAGCACCTGCATCAACCACAACTTTTTGTGTAGTTCAGCACTTCATGCAGGTAGCATTGCTAAACCTCTCAGGATTCATCCAGAGGCTGTTTGCTGTGATATTTAGCCTTTAAAGATGCACCAGGCTGGGCATAAGGGCTGGATCATTTACCTGAAACAGTAAAGACAGTGGTATTTGTAAAGGATTTGCAGAGGTGAGTCAGGGGTCGCACCACATGCGAGTCTGTCCTGCTCACCAGTGAGTCTAACCTTTGCTTTGCTCCATTAGCTGCACAGAATCTCTCACAGGGGACCAGAAAATGAACAGCTGGACTGATTTTGTGTCTTTTAGTGATCTAATGCTAAAGCAAGTACAAAACTCAAGCTGCATGTTTTATTTCTATCCCACACTTCACTTGAAGCACCTGCATGGGCGTGGCTGCACATTTGCATTTTTATATGCATGAGCTACAGCTTTTTTGACTGGAAGGTTGCCAGTCGAAATCCCTGGACTGTTTTACAGTAAAATATATGTGGGGAAGGCAAATGAGTAATTCTCTTCTTATTGAGGTGCCCTTGAGCAAAACATTGAACTTCCCACTGTCCCTGTGGTTGCACTGGTCAGCTCCCAATGGTCAACAGCGACAAATAGTTGTACTGGGCAGCGTGATGTGTGTCTAAGAATGTCAAGCAGGGCATCGTTGTTTATTTCCCTAAAATAAAAAAGGAAAAATAGCACATTTCTGGTGTGGGTATGTGTATGTCGCAGAAAAAAAAAAAGAAAAAATCAACAAAAAAGCCAAAAAAAAAAAAANCAAACCGCATACACATTACATTTACAAAACATAAAACTGTATTTTTTTTTTTTTGCCAAACCCCATAAATCCTAGCTTCTTGTTGGTTGTTGGACTGTTTAATAAAGTTATTTTGACAATATATGTATATACGTATGTATGTAAAATACATTTTTTGTTCACTATGATGTTTACCTATCTCAAACATGTTTACAGTCTCTACAAAGTTGATTTTAATAGCGGACTGGAATAAACTGAAACCAAATGGCAGTCTGGAGGGAAGGAAAAACAATTGTAAAATTTACTGCTCCAGTAGCATGTTTTGGGAGATGGTTGTTAGCAACGTATGTGGGTTATATTTATTAGGCTCAAACATGCAAATCACCGGTATGCTCCTTTAAATTAAAGAATTTTCTAGAAATAAGCATTAATATTTTGAAACAAGACACAATAGAGCTGGGTTTGCTTCCATTAGCATACATCTGGTCACATGTTTTATGATCTGGTCGTTGATGCTGCACTAGCAACTCCTACTGGTTAGTCATCACGCCATCGTCAGGTAACGAGTGGTCAAGCACTGACAAGGACTGTGAGAGAATGGGGAATTGGACTTTCCAATTTGGGAAGAAAAAAATGAGGAAAATTCAAAACATAATGATACACTAAAAAAATCCTACATTGCTTCGACTCCCAATATTAATGCACGAGGATCGAGACAAAGAACAATTCAGAAAATCCATTTATTTTTTTTAGAAAACATAGACACAATAACTGACAAAAATGGCTTGATATGATGGAGCTTTTGCAGTGCGTGCATCTGCTCACATTAACATTCTTGCTTGGGGAGAGGGGGGCAGCTGCAAGTCTACAATGCAGTCCAAAGTGTAACCTGCAGAGCTCCTTAATCTTCCCTTTCCCATCTTCTTCCCTAACAGCGCTGTGACTTATCTCTCTATTGTTGGATGAAGTGAATAGAGAGAGTTCAGGGTGAACAGGCTCTGGTTCTCTGGTGATGCTTTCACTGACAGAGCCACACAAAAAGCAGCAGAGATTTAGGAGCTGGTCAGTATGGAGACACTGGGAGCTAATGAAGTGTATCTTTCACTATCTATCAGCTGTCTTCTGACAACTATCTAGGGACAAAATCAATACAGATGTGGCCAAAGCTTCGGCAGTGCCTGAATGGAAGTGTTCGCCTCAATCTGTCTGTACCATTAAGTCTTTTCATGGCATCCTTCTTTGACTGGCATGAATAGACTAATTCTATATTATAGAACTCCACTGTCCTACTGCGTGTAACCCTCTGGAGTCTTTTCACTGAAAATGGCTTTAATTTTCACCTTAAAAGGCTGCACTGTAAAAGGTAATTTAATAGGCAGAGAATTCTACCATACCTGCCAGTTTTCTACTTGGCTTTAGAAACGTCTTGTTTCTGGGAAATATCTTTGAGGGAAGAAATTCTGTAGATGAAAATTCTAAAAAATAAAAGCAAGACTTAGAAAATTGGGGAAATAAAAGAAAAACTACCTAAAAATAATAGGAAAAAACTTTGAGGGGAAAAAAAGAGAAAATTTCAACAAAAAAGACCTAAAAATTCTGCACATTTTCAGAAAATTCTTAATTCTGAAAAAAAAAAGGAAAAACTTTTTGTACTTGATTGTCATGTGATGTATTTTTGTAGCTCTGTTGGTCCGTACTTCTTACACACACTTTGGCCAGCCATAAATATCATGATTGTTTAAAAATAAAATAGCCGATATATATCAATAGTTAAATTACTATGTTCTCCTGTACAGTAAAGGAATTTTTTTTACAGTGGGTGGAAATTTACTTTTGGATAAACTCATCTTTCATCTTAGTGTTGCTGATTGCATAAACTGCAAATTTCAAAATAAAATACTGTACTTCCAAGTTCTTTGGTCTTCAGATGCTTGGGTGAAAATGATTCCTGTCCCAAGTTTGACTGAACTTTCTTCCAAAAACCGTCATCCTGTTTCTTATTAATTGTGAATAGAATAAAGGTAATGAAGCCATTAGAGACGTCTACGTGAGAACAAATGGTTTCACCTTTTGCTGCATCAGATATGAATCCCTGTTCTTCAGTGTGAGGCTTTAATTTAGGAAGGAAGAAAAAATGTGAATAAATGTGATATGAACAGAAGTAATCAATACAGCTTCAAAGCCATAATTATATGTTGTGTTTTCTTTTTGTAAACTCTTTCCTAACAAACCCAGGAAATAGTGATTGCACTTACAACTGGACAGAAATAATTTCCAACAACTGTTCACATTAATAAAAGTCCAAACTGCAGCTGAGCTTTCTTTTGTAACAAATATAATGAAAAATCCAGCCCTCTAAAGGAATACAGCCTGAGAATATTTGATCGGAGAGACAATTTTTCTTTTTTCTCCCAACTTAAAAGAGTGGTGAATGAATTCCCGACTCTTCTCGCTGCATTATCGCACCCTGCTGAAATTAGGCCATCTCACCAGCTCACACATAGTGAATTGTGTATAGTTACAGATTCCTTCTGGAATATTTCATATTGAGCAAGATAAATTAAATGATAAGAATCTCAGTCTTCTTAACGCTTGTTTTCCGTTTGAGTGTGTGTAAGACGAAAGCACTGACATTACATTTCTTATTTATATTTCATTTCAGAGACATGAGAGCATGCAGCATTTACTGGGTAGAAAAGCAATTATCAAGCCTTCCAAAGACATCTGCAGACATCAGGCTGTGCAGAAATTTGGCATATGCAAATGTTCTTATCACTGGATTTTTTTTGTCTGGAATTTGGCTGAGATATAACCTTTTATTAGGATATCTACCTGAAAACCAAGATTATATTAAGACAAAGAAAAACAATATTTCATCAGTCATTACTGCAAGCAACTTGAGTGTAAAAATGTGACTATAAACTAGCGTGCAGACGTTTAGAATCACCTCAGAATATTTATGTTTTTGATAGAAATTGATACTTTTATTCTTTAAGGTGACATTAAATTGATGTAAATATATAAGCAAGACATTAATAATATTGCAACTGGCTATTATTGTTGGAAATTTCTGATTAATAGTTAATTATTCACATAAATCGGCAAAGCCCATTTTCAGCAGCCATACTGTCTTAATAACTTCTTTTAATTAATCATGTTTGAATGCTAATTGGTTATTAGACACACCTTTGTAATCATGCAAGCACACCTGAAACCTGTTATTCTGATCAATTAATAGGTGCATTGTATTTATTGTATGATGCTGGCATTCCTAAAGTTCAGTTCTGGGTTCAATAATGTCCAAAACAAAACTGCTTTGTCAAGAATGACATCAGCAATGACATGTTGACATGTCATTGTCGTTGACATGTTGACAAGAATGACATGTTGTTTTGGACCATTGGCTGAGAAAAAAGGGCGAACTGGATCTAACAGGAAAGCAAATACCAGTGTCATCTGCAACAGTAGAAAGACAACTCTGGGATGCTCTGGCAAAATGGAGCTTTGCAGTTTTACGTGAATAATTATAAATAATTTCCAGCAGTAATAGCCATTTGCAAAATTAATAATGTCTTAGCTATATATTTAAATTGTTTAATGCTTCCTGGGTGAATAACAGAATCAATTTCTATCAAAAACATTAACATTTCTGGGTAATTCCAAACAGTTCAAAGGTTGTGTGATCTGCTATAGTATAATCCATTTATCATAAACCAAAGGGGAATTGTGGATTCTGAATCAAAAGTTGCACATGATTTCCTGATATTAAGCACACCCCGGAGCTACCCTGTCATATGTTTGACAGAATAACAGCATAATGGCTTTGATATTTGAAATATTAAAGCTGCGAGTCTACCCTGTGGGGGAGCTGACTTATGAAAATCACAGGAGTGCTGTTTTTCTGTTTTCGGTTGTTGTGTTTGGCTGCATTTTCTTGCTCCGCAGGTGATTGGCTTTTCACTGCCTCTGAGAAATGGCTTCATTTTAGTGAGCGAAGCAATGAAAGAGTGCAGGGAGTCTGAAGACAGAAACAATGATGAACCTAGAGTCTTGCTGAAGAGAAATTAATTTCTTAAATGTGAGCATAGATAGATACAGTGGATGGATGGATGGATAGATAGATCAAACGAACCCGGAGCAGCCCTGATATTCCTATGCTTTTGTTAGTATGGAAATGTTGATTATTGTATGTTAAGTGATGGTTATGTTGTTGAACTTACAAAGACATATTGACATCCAATATGAGCGAAAATCCAATATCCAATATAGGGGTCAATACCGGTATTGACGATAACTGTGATATTTAAAAAATGAAATCTTGATATTGTGTTAACAATGCACATATGATAATATCATGTAAACAATCCAGCACCTCTTAAATCATTTCCGTTTCTTTTCATTTTCACTTTGTCTCCGTGTGCGTCTATGAGCCAATGAGCCACCCTCCACACACACACACACACACACACGTAAGTGACGTGACGTCCTGATGCAGTAACTACCACAGTGTCTGGCTACTACTGCTGTGCAAAATCGTGTGAGGAAACGACAGATGAGAGCGAGACGCTCTACCCTAACCCAAAAAACGTTCCACCTCCATTATTCTGCAGATTTCACCAAGGTAGAGACAGGAAGTAGCAGTTAGCTTGCTAGCCCTGAAATGGGAAATGTTCCATGAAGGTCTTAGTTGTGTTGCTAAAGCTAAGTTACCATGGCGTTGGACTTGACAGGATTTTCTCTCTCCTGGTTATTTGTTAGATTTGTGGATCTTTTGTTTATCAGATCATCTGGTTCTTTTACATGATCCATTAAGGTGGAATTGCTCTTTTTGTAGCTTTTGTACAGTTCTGGTTACAGACTCTCTCCACCTCCCTACACTCCTATTTTGAGTTTGATTTTCCAAAAACCGGAAAAAACGTATAATAAAGTTAAAAATGAATTTGACTGACAGCATTATTTATTTATTTTCAGATTTTCTATAGATATCACAATAATATCATTAGTGTGAATTCTTTTGGCCACGATAATTGTGTAGTGAAAATCTGATATCGTGACAGCCCTAATCCAATACCTCGCTGACTTTCTGGGTTTTAATGATTATCTTAATGTTGACTGAGATCTTTGTATTTTAAACATTAGGAATTGACAGGTATGGCCATTATTTTCCAAAGGCAATAATGACCTTGATGTAGGTTATGGTTATGTTCAACACAAACTCCTACTATATTACACTATAGATATTAAGGAAAATAAAAGGCATAATATGTTTCTTCTAATGACTGAATAATTGCCAAAAATGACATGATTTTTACACAGTGATACGGACATTGTTGTTCCTGTCTGGAAAATCATTATTTTAAGAAGATAAGAAAATCCTTCCATCTCCTTGACTCATAAAACCCTTGAAACTCCACTATATTAGTTCAAATATGCATTATCAAGTTTAAAATAAGGCTGTTTTTCTTAGTATATAAAAAGTTGATATGTTTGATAATTAAAACTCATATTTAAAAAAAATAAAATAAAGCTGTTGCTGCAGTAACATAATTTCTTACTTTGCAAAGTAGACTTGTTTCAAGATTTTTCCAGAATCAAGAATGTAGTGCTGCAATCTGTCTATTTTTTGTGCCTCATTTCTATGGTTTCATATGTTTTATATATATGCATGGTTGAAATATTCTCACCATACTGCCAGTTTTTTTTTTCCCCACTTACTTTAAGAAAGTAAGACTTTACTGAGTTCATCTCAGTGGCTGTAACAAGTTCCAAGGCTCTGGGAGTCATATAAAATGGACAAACTAGTCAAACATTCAGTATTATGTAGTTGCTGGCTGCTATCCGTGACTCTGGCTTTGAATTACTTCAGAACTCATCCTACTCACCTGATTTGGCCCCTCAGACTTTCACCTCTTTAGAAGCATGAAAAAGGCTTTCACCGGCACCAATTTGGCCTCAGCTAATGTGATTTCAGCTGTTGGTGTTTGTTTTTTTTTTTTTTTTTTTTTTTTTTTTTTTTTTTTGACAGTCCTGAAACAGACTGGAAGAAGTGCGTTGAGCTAGTGGAACATTCTATTTACACCTCTGAGTTAGATGTTTCTGTACTGGGCTCCAAATGATAGATTGTCAGAATAAATTGGTACTGGTTGACTTGACTTTGAGCCTCTTCAGGTAGTCTGTCCACTCATCAAAGTCATCAGCAGAATTATGAGGAGTGGCGACATTTGTGTTGGTGCTGTTTACTGCGCTGGCGGCACGGCACTCCGCCTGGCAGTGGAGGAAGTGATTAAAGGGCAGCTGTCAGGAGAGGTGATTTTATCTTCCCCAAACAGGTGTAGAGCAGAGCTGACAGCAGCAACACTTACACCTCACATGGGATAGGCCAGACCAAGACAAATGGAATTATGTCTTCCTCCCATTCTGTCAAGCACCTTATCTGTCTGAATCGATGCAGTTTTCTTCTACCCGGCAGGAGCGGGAGGAAATGCGATGCAGCTGCTGCAGGTATACAGTAATTTGAGACTTTCCATTTCCAGCTTTTAAGTCTGGAATGAAGTTTAACTTTCTCCCGACTGGGGGGGGAAAAAAAAAAAAAAAAAGCAAAGAGGGAACAATAGAGATAACAGTCAGGCAGCTGAGCCTTAAGCTCCATGTCAACAGAGTTAGTGTAACCGCTGTTCGCTCAGTCAATGACAAAATGTCACTTTAAACCTGAAATCTGGTGTGGGTGATACAGAGCAGCTGTGTATGTGTACTTGAAAACTTGCAATTGCATATTCACAAAAGTCCTGCATATTTTGTGTGTTTTTTCTTTTTTATTTAACATGAGAACAGAGCTCTGGTTGTCTGAATGTTTATACAAATTTAAAAAAGAGATTAAGAGCATTATTTTATTTATAGTTTTGCTTTTAGGACTTTGTTTGGTTCAGTTTCACACAGGAAAAAATCAAATTTCTCCAAAATATATCAACGTAAGAAGGTTGGAGGTGGAGTCTCCAACCTTGCAGCGGCGCAACTCAGCTGATGCGACCGCATTATATACCAGTTTAAAATCCTGGTAGCTTCGTTTGAATGCTGATATTTGCTGTACAAACTCAGGAAATTGCTCGATGTACATTATGAGCTTCTCCATTGTTGTGTCACGTCTGGTTTATGTCACATACAGTGCTGGCCAAAAGTACTGCACCCCGTGTTTTTGTGTGTAAACTTTTCTTTCTGAGTTAAAATACCACTCCAAACACAATAAAATGCATTATTTTTTTTTTAGTGTTTTAGAGTAAGTACAACTGAAAAAAAAGCCATAACTTCTTAATAGTGTTAAGTAGGAAGACAGTTATGATTTGAAGAAAAATACCAATACTATTAGTAGAAAGATCAAACAGGAAGTTAAAACATCTTCTTTGAGGTAGGGTCAGAGGTCAGATGGTTTTAATGTGTTTTCACTGACTTGTAGAAATATTGTAGTCATATTACCTACATCCAAATTTATCGTATATGCTCAAGTATAAGCCGAGTATTTTTTTTTTTTTTAACCAAATTTCACAACGCAAATCGGGGGTCGGCTTATACACGAGTAATTCAAATCCCAGAGAACAAAATTTCCAGTGATGGAAATACTACTCATTACCACTATCCATGGAAAATAGTTTAAATCATACTTTAGAATGACTAAGGTATTTCATGACTAAACATCTTATTCAGCACATTCTGTGGCGGCCAGTAAGCCGTGATCCATCAGTTACAGTAATCAGCTGCTGAAACAAATATCCTGTTTACCGGCACATGGATTATTTGCAGAAAATCAGGGAAATACTATGACAATACCCAGAAAAACAGGTAATTTACTAAACAAATAAATTGATGGAACAACATC
>VXCM01003441.1:0-57173 GCA_014773175.1 Lucifuga dentata
ATTAATTAAAATATATATTAAATTATAAAAACATAATTTGATGATTCTGACAATCTCTAGGCCAGCGAGAAGGCCTTCCTGGTCCTGATGGCCTGCCACTGCCATACAGTCGAAACATGGGTTGCAAACGTTTTTATCTGAGTGTATCCAGGTGTGTTTCTGGGGGAATGCTTCCAATTTTTGTTCAGAATGCCGATTCCTGCCATTCCTAACATTTCCCTTCCAGGATTGTTGATGGCTGCTCTGGTGAGTAACGTTATTACTGTGTGTCAAAGTAATATTAGCTAACATGACAAACTTAGATGCTACATGGAGAGTTAGTCTCTCTTTAGACACAAAAAGAGAACCTCGCTTGTATATATCATGATGCAGGGGATCTGACAAACCGTCGCTACTGGACAAATTGGGAATGAGAAAGGATAGGTCCAGCCCTTTTTTTTTTAAGTCTTTGAACACATTTTTTTTAAACAATATATTTATTGATTTTAAACAGCACTGAATATACAGCCTCACTACTTTTTCCACATATGAAGAACAACAAAATTGAAGTGGCTGCTAACATACAGGTAAATGATTATAAACAAATAATAATAATAATGTAAGATTTAATGGTTCATTCTGTTTGTGCTTTAAAATATTTACAATGTAGTTACAGTTAATAATCAATTAAAATTATATTCTTTACAATTCATAAATCTGTTCTTTACAATTCATAAATTTATATCAATGTTATTTGCAGTTTAAGTTAAAAAGTTGGGGCAGTGGCGGTTTAAAGGTTAGAGAAGTGAACTCGTGACCAAAGGGTCGCCGGTTCAGTCCCCGGACTGGCAGGAAAAATCTGGGTTGGGGAGGTGAATGAGCAGCTCCTGCCCCTCCCTAATTATCACCACTGAGGTGCCCTTGAGCAAGGCACCTAACCCCCAAATGCTCCAGTGGAGCTGCTCAGTGGCCAGCAGAGAAGTCTGTGGTTGTACTGGGCAGCTTCCAGGTGTGAGTGTGTGAGTGTGTGTGTGTGGGCATGGTGTTCATTAGTGCTCAGTGACACTTACCCTGAATAAATAAAGGTAATATATATGTATATATACACACACATATATATATATATATTTACAGGCTGAAAATATATGCATTTGATCTGAGTTCTGCCTTCTCCGTTTGTGATTGGTTGGTACGAGTGACATGAAAAAAAACAAGGAAGTGGGGTGTGTGGATTGGGAAGCAGAGTTTTTGGATTAAAAAGCTGTTGAAGTGAAATCTTTGTCCATCTGGCTCATCCTTTAAAGTAAATGTGTTTCTACCACCATCAGCTGAACTCGAAGCTTACAATAATAATAAAATTAAATTAAATTAAATAAAAAAATGCTCCTTCTCTTTTTCTTTTTTTTTTTTTTTTTTTTTTTTTTTTTTTTGCCAGATGGTAATCCTTACATTATGAAATATAATTAGTGAGAAAATAATACAGAATTACAATTATAAGCTCTTTCACATTTCTTTGGTCATTTCAAGTCTCAGTCTCAGAATCTGCATGGCCCACAACAACCACCATTCAAACTTCTGCTTCATCATCGACCAAATCAATTTGATTTACATAATANGCCCACAACAACCACCATTCAAACTTCTGCTTCATCATCGACCAAATCAATTTGATTTACATAATATATAAAGGGTCTCCATATATCTTCAAACATTTTTTGTTTACCTTTCGATGTAAAAGTGATCCTTTCCAATGACAGACTTGACAACATTTGCCTTACCTATTGTGTACTTTTGGGTCTGCAAGTTTTTTCCACATCAGTGCAATTACCTTTTTAGCATTTAGCAAACTAAGGTCTATCAATATTAGGTCATTTTTACTATAATTATTCTTTTCTGGATATATACCCAAAAGAAAAAGCTGAGGGTCCAATACAGTTGACTTTGAGATAATCCTTTAAATTATTAATAGTACCTCTTCCCAGAATATTTTAATTTTCCTGCATTGCCAAATACAATGAAACAGTGTTCCTTTAGCNTCTTCCCAGAATATTTTAATTTTCCTGCATTGCCAAATACAATGAAACAGTGTTCCTTTAGCCTCACTGCATTTAGTACATATGTCTGGCATGTCTTTATTATGCTGACTGAGCTTTACAGGAGTTATATATGTTCGCATTAATCAGTTGTACTGTAGTTTGAGGCGTGTGTTTACTGTCTGAGTTTGAGCTTCAGCAGAAGCTGATTTCCAATCTTCCACTGAAATTTCAGTTTCCAAATCTTCCTTCCAAGCATTTAGTTTATATTATGAACTTTCTGGCGAGGAGGATACCAGCAAACCATAAAACCCTGATATAATACCCTTTCTTAAGGTGTCCTTTGTCATCATTTCTTCAATAAGTGATAGTGAAGGTTTAGTAACTGTTGTTTTGGTTTGCTTTAACAAACCAAATGCTTTTGGTTTGAAGATATTTCTGAAGATATTTGAAGATAAGCTGAAGATATTTGAAAAAGTGTTTTCTGTTGAGATCAAATTTAATGCTTAGTTCTTCAAATGACATCATTATGTCAGAATTTGGTAAGTATAAATCTTGAATGTTTTCTAGACCTTTAGATACCCATAATTTAAATGTGGCATCTGCTCTTCCTGCTGTAAAATTTTGATTGACCCATATTGGGCTGTATTGTGACAGAGATAGCGGGTATTTTAATGCATTTTTGATATATGAAAGAGGTGCGATCGAGCTAAAACCAGCTATTAAGTTGCTCTTTAATGATCATAAGAAATGCTCATAGCCTTGATGTTATACCCCTTAAAAATCATGTTCTAGTAAAGTTCCCTGTGGTGTATGTATATATATATATATATATATATATATATATATATGTGTGTGTGTGTGTGTGTATATATATGTATGTCTATATATCATGCAGGTGGGATTTTGGGGATGGCAGTAGGAAGGTGATCCACACACAGGCTGCTCCATGTGAGACCATGGAGGGGCTTGTGGAGAGAGGAGTGAAGCAGGTGTTCATCCAGGACTCGGTGAACCACACCTACTCCACCTCAGGTAAACACACACATACATATATATACATATTTTTGCACTGGCACTAACTCATCTATCAATTAGTGAAATCAGTGTCACCATGTGCTTGTTATATGCAGATGACTACACACTTCACGTCAAAGTCTTCAACCAATATGACAGCATCGAGACATCCATAAAAATAAGTCTCCGCCCTCAGCTGGATCACCTCCTCATCTCCTCCTCGTCTCCAGTGCTTTCTGTCCTCCAGCTTCTCCAGCTGGAAGTTTCCGCAGAGCCCTCCACCTATGGCGTCCTCTACACATGGGACTTTGGTGATGGTTCTGGTGTTGTGCAGGGGATCGACTCTAAAGTCAGCCACACCTTTGTATCTGCTGGAGTTTATAACGTCACGGTGCATGCCAACAACTCTCTTGCTGCGTTAACCACCTGGATCAAAGTTGAAGTTATGGAAAACATCTCTGGATTAACTCTGACCTCCAGTGGTCCTACTGAACTCAACTCTGCTACAGATTTCAGAGCTGAAGTGGCCACTGGTACGAGTCTCATCTGGGATTTTGATTTTGGTGATGGGTCCCTGCAGAGAAACCAAACCGATGGTTCCATATCCCACATTTATAAGTCTCTAGGGAACTACACCGTGGATGTAAATGTTTCTAATTCTGTCAGCCAAGCTCATCAGTCTGTTAGCGTGGAGGTTTATCAGTTGGCGGTTTGTGGAATGCTGCCCACTGAGTGCATCATGAGTGGAAGTGACACACAGCTTAGCGCTCTGGTGATTGGGAACCTATCCACGCTGTCTTTCCATTGGAGGTTTGGAGATGGATCACCTTTAATTGTAGTGAAAGGGAACTCTGGAGTCATGCACACATTCTCAAACCAAGGCATTTTCCCTGTTAATCTGACTGTTTTCAGTTCCGTTACGTCTGTATCTTATAACACCAGCATCTGTGTTGAAGCTCCAATAACTAATATAACCGTGCAGGCATCAAGGGGTGAAGCTGCAGCCGGAGTTGAGGTATGTTTCAAGGTGTCAGTTTCCCCCAAGCAAACAACAGGTTACCAGTTTAAGTGGTTTAGCACCTCCTCCTCCTCCTCCAGACCTGCTGCCATGTCGGAAACTTCTCAGAAATGTTTTGTCTTTGAAGATGAAGGTGTTAAAGAAGTATCGGTAACCGCGAGCAACAAAGTCAGCAGCGGCACAGCCAAAGCCAGCATCACCATTCAGAGAGCCGTGAGTCAGCTGTCCATGCGACACGATGGTCAAAGCGACACGCTGACAGTCAACGCAGCCACGTCATTTTGGGTCGATGTTTGCAATGGGAGCAATGTGTCCGTGCTGTGGGATTTTGGAGATGGTTCTCCTGTGGAGCAGAAACGAAATGCATCGCACGTCTTCACCTCCACGGGTCAGTTCACAGTCACGGCCACGGCGTTTAACGCAGTCAGCCGAGACTCTGTCGCCCTCAAAGTGAACGTTTTGCTTCCTGTGTCAGACCTTTCGCTTCACACCAACCGACCGTATGCTGTTGTAGGAGAAGAAGCTCTTATAACAGCGGTTAGCAGTGCGATCAGTAGCACCAGCTACTACTGGACAGTCCATGGTACAACTGCAGCCAAACAGGGAACGTACCAGTTTAGATTTGTTTTCCCAAAACCAGGAGTGTACCAAGTGAGAGTTGTTGCCCAGAACTTGGTGAGTAGAAGAGAAGCGGCTATTTTAATTGAGGTCTTTGAAAGAATAGAGGATCTTTATATTGAGTGTCAGAGCCTGACAAACAGGAAATACATACCAACCCAAGAGGAACTGCTATTCACCGCTTCAGTCTCCAAAGGCTCCAATGTCACTTATCACTGGTTTACCACGCAGAGAGGAATTACCCGAGAAACGACAGGAGATGGAGAGAGCTTTCATCTATTAGTTGAAACTCCTGGAAATATTAGCATCCAGCTAAGAGCCGCTAACAAGTTAGGTGAGACCACCAGCATTCTTTCTGCTGTGGCAGTACAGTGTATAACAAGCGTAACCATGACAACGCAGGAAAACATTGTGGCTTTGGGGAAGTCAGTGAATATCTCCGTATCTGTGGTTACCGGGTCTGATCTCCAGTACCTTTGGTATGTGAACTCTGACCTTTCACCCATGCAGACACATGTGCCCTTTCTTCTCCACACTTTTACAGACTTGGGCCTTTGTCTCGTCAAGGTTTCAGTACAAAACGTCCTCAGCCTCAGTAACGTCACCAAAAAGTTTGTAGTCCAGGAGGAGGTTGGGGAGGTAGACTTTGAAATCAACAGGAAGAAACCTCCATTTTACATCAGCACAAGTGGCGCAGTTCAAATCCATGGGTTCATCCACAAGGGCAGCGACCTGCACTGGAACTGGAAAGTTGATGAAGACGCCAAAAACACTCTTTTTAAAGACTCCAATCAGACTTTGAGCTACACTTTTACACATGCAGGCATCTACCAGGTGTCCTTGAATGTCTCCAATGGGATAAATTGGCAGATTGCGTCCCACAGTGTCACGGTCCAAGATGCAATCAAAGGTTTAATGCTGAACATCAGCAGGTCTACTGTCTGCACTGAGGACCAAGTGATTTTTACTCCAGCAGTTACCAACGGAAGCAATGTGAGCTTTATTATTACATTTGATATGAGCAATAGTAGTCAAGATGTCACTGAGGGACAATTTGTCACATCTAATCTTCCAGTCGGGAGACATCTGATCTGGTTGAAAGCCTGGAACAGGGTCAGTGCTGCTGAGATGACCTCTAGCGTCAAAGTTGTTGAGCGTATTCAAGGTTTGCGACTGGTGAACTGTTGCTCAGCTGGTCTAGAAGCCATGAAAGAAATCCACTTCACAGCAGAAGTTCAAAGTGGATTTCCAGTCAGCTTCAGCTGGATGCTTCACTTTGAGGGGTCTGAGCCATCACGGGCCGAGGGACCAGAAGTGACCCTCTCTTTACCTGAAAGTGGCTCATTGTCTGTTAGTGTGGAAGCCAACAACGGCATCTGCTCCCAGATGTTAAATGAAACCGTTACAGTTCAGCTGCCTGTTAAGACAATCAAACTCTTGTGTGATTCAGAAAGAATCTTCTCTGGATATGCTGTGACATTTTCTGCAGAAGTGGATGGAGGGAGTAACCTCAGATATCACTGGGACTTTGGAGACTCCACAGTGTTTTTCACAGACTTCAGCACAGCCAGTCACACTTATCATGCTGCCGGCAATTACAACATCACGATCAAGGTCTTCAACCATGTCAGCCATGTGTCTGCACAGCTACATGTAGAGGTGAAAGAGCTCCGGTGCTCCAGCCCTCACGTTTCCCTCGTCCAGGGCCAGTCCACAATCTTCAGGTCTACACCAGGACTGTTTGAAGCAACTGTGGACACTAACTGTTCTGCTTATAAGATTTCCTACCTATGGGAGATATTCAGACAGTCGGATTGTTCCTATGTTGATAATTTGACCAGGAATAGAGTAATTCTTAGTCGTCAGATAGATGTAACTTCACTATTTCTCTCACTCCCAAAGCGCACTCTTGAAGTGGGAGAGTATTGCCTGGTATTCACGGTTTCACTCCAGGGAACTCCTCTACTTGTCCAAAGAAAGACCAAAGTTACGGTGGTCCGATCCGCCCTGGTCGCTGCCATCAAGGGAGGCACGTGGAGACTGTGGCCCAGCCTCAGTGACCTCGTCCTGGATGGTTCGGAGTCTAAAGATCCTGACGTGGATCCAGGAGGGGAGGACAAGCTGCGGTATCACTGGACCCTCATAACAGAGGTAGGTGAGGTCAGAGTGTTCGCGGCAGGGTTTGGTGGCACAGGTACATCCGTGGATTGATAATTTGATAATTTATTGATCTTCCTCTCCAGGGTATAAGGAACAAAAGAAAAAAACAACAACATACAAACAAGCAACAATCAACCAAAACACTTTGCACACGAGTCAATTACATTTAGAAATTAAAAGTCACACAATATTTTCTTACCGTATATACTCGTGTATAAGCCAGTCTCGTATATAAGCCGACCTCCTGATGTTGTTCCATCAGTTTACTTGTTTAGCAAATTACCTGTTTTCCTGGGTATTGTCATAGGATTCCTCTGATTTTCTGAAAATAATCCACGTAAGGGTTGTGGCGGCTATTTTAAAACTTCACCACTTTAATGGGGCTTCTCTTCCTGAAGAACACTGGAGTAATAACATCGCACCCTTGTTCTTTTCGTAACTTATTTATTTTCAAAATCAAAATAACAAAACACGACGTGAGGTGAGATCAGAAACTAAACTGCTGCACCATTCCTCATAAACACTGATCAGCCTCCAGCTGAGCGTCTATAAATAGACTCCTCCTCCTCCTTCTCCTCCTCCTCCTCCATGAAGCAGCCAGCGATCATCACCTAATCAATCAGTTAAGATATAAATATTCAAAAATAATAACTTATTTGATTTCTCTTTTCCCAAATTAAATAATTAATACATCTGATAATTAACCATGAAATGGCTCTAACACTGGTAAACATGATATTTATTTCAGTAGCTGATTATCATAACTGACCAATCACAGCAGCTCTTACTGGCCACCGCATGTTTTGGATAAGATGTTTAGGCAGGAAATATCTCATTCTAAGGTATGATTTAAACTATTTTCCATAGTAGTGGTAATGGGTAGTATTTCCACCCCTGGAAATTTCCTTCTCTGGGATCAAATTTGAATTTCTCATGTATAAGCCGACCCCTGATTTACTTTGCGAAATTTGGTCATAAAAACTCGGCTTATACTCGAGTTTATATGGTAATAAACTTAACCAAAGTAAACAAATCTTTAATATTTCCTGTGTCCATCAACTTTTTAAACTTTTCAAAATCAGGACAGACTATAATATTTTTTAATTAACTTATTCCTATTCTCCTCAAAAACAGAAAAATAAGCATGTAGTGAAACTCGTGACCTTGGTCACCTGTCAAGGAAAAAGTACACAGTTTGAGTGTATTATCACATATAGAAACACTCTGAAACAACAAATTATGACTCCCGCACCATATTTAGACACATAAATTCTGGGCTCAACAAAGTGAAAAATCAACTTCAAACAATCAGTAATTATCACACACAGGGTTACTATGTAATTCATTGTGCCAACTCTTTAAATCTGTATATTTAAGTCTTAAACAACCATAAGCTTCATATAATATCAACATGCATACACAGGTGACATGCATATTGATATTGATAGCTACAGGAGGCTGTACGTGTATAAATGTATTAAAGTTATATACTGTATATACAGAGCATAGATTAGATTAGACATTTATCAGTATTATAAATTAAATCTGTATTTGATGCACGGTTGTCAGACCTGGGTGTGACTAATCGCTGTTATTAAACTTTTTTTTTTTTTTTNATTTTTTTTTTTTTTTTGCAGAACTCTACAGAGTCTCAGTCTATAAACCAGCTGACTGGGGGAAACAGCAGGATAATGACTGTACTCAGGACTCACTTACATCCAGGCACCGTCTACATTTTCACACTCACTGTGCACAAGGAAGGGAGGAGACCTGTTTCTGCCACTCAGTCTGTGAGTATTAACAAGCTCCAGGCTCTTACAGTGGCATGATTTTAAAGGACCGTACTGGTGATTTTGCATGTCATGACTGCCAGCACACCTCTGCTGACTTTAGGTAACTGTGTGTGAAGCTCCTGTGTTTCCTGTCGCTGTGGAGTGTGTGTCCTGCTCCATCTTGTCCTCCCCCAACCGTATCAGTTACACCTCTCCCCTCATCCTCTCTGGTCACTGTGGACAATGTGATGACCAAGCTGAGGTAATCACTCTGACACCAACTTTCAGAGAAATTATTTTATGTGTTTATATGTTCACTACTGCAGCGCCCGTTCAAAACATGTCTGTTTAGACTGGGCCAGACTTTCTGGTGCCCTGCAGCCTGCCGTAATTTAGTTCTGCACGTCCTCCTGAACTAGCTTTGTTTGCTGTACGGGGTTGGGTTGAGACCGTGATACTGGAGCAGAGCATAAGCTGCCACACGGGCTACTTTATACCAGCACAGCTCAATTTGCTCATCCAAACAACTTCACACACGACACTGCACATCCTTGAGCAATAAACCTGCTGATTTTCAACTTCATACATGATGGGTTCTAGAGATGTAGGTGCCACAGACAGAGACAGACAGACAGACAGACAGACAGACAGACAGAAACTGTCTTTATAGATAGATTAGATGTGCAATAATATTATGAATGTAACTCTTTAACTCAAAATCTACTTATTTTCTCGGGCTTTTTTGTGATTTGTATTCACCTTTTTTATGCCTATGAATCATCTTTTTTGCTTTTATATGATTTACATTTGTCTTTTTTTCAATGGATTTTTTTACTTTATTTTTATGCAGTGTTTTTATTCTTGTTGTCTGATGGCCCTTTTTTTGGCATTATGTGTTAATCACTTTTTAACTTATGTTTGTGAAAAGTGCTATAAATAAAGTTTGTCTTCTCCCAGTACCTGTGGAGCACTGAGGACCGAAGCGGCGCGGTACTCAGCCTTGATGAGTTAGTGACCTCCACAGGAAGACATTCTCCTAACTTGGTGGTCCGTCCAGGCGTCCTCCATGATGGACAGAGTTACACCTTCACTCTTAATGTGTCTCAGCCTGGCAGGGCACAGTGGGGCGGAGCCAGCCTGACAATACTACCGAACCATCCTCCGCATGGAGGCAAATGTGATCTGAGTCCAGAGTCAGACATTCGTCTGCTGGAGACGCTGGTCACCTACAACTGCTCAGGTAATACAGTGTTATTAGTGTGATAGAATCCAATCCATCAGCATTTCCTTAGTGCCTTTCACTGTATTTTTTAAATCTTTTCTTTTATAGGAAAAATCATTGTGGACTCCAGATCCTATTACAGAGTTACTCAATTTCTGTTTTAATATCTTCCTGTAGTATTTCATTATTAGTTGTTTCTTTGTAATTTGCCTGCTTCCCTATCTACGGTTTTTATGTTAGAGGAGAGGAAATCTCTCTCTCAATTAACTCTCCTGAGGTTTCTTCCATTTTTTCCATATTTATAAGTTGTTTTAGGGATTTTTTTTCTTTGTCGTCTGGGAGAGCTTGGGCTCGGTCAGGTACCACTGATTTGTGGCCATTAAAGCCCTTTGAGATACTTTATGTGGTATTTGTACAAATAAACTTGACTATATGTCTTTTTTTCTCACTGCTTCTGCATCAAACATGATATCCATTTTACCCTGCTTTCCTATCGGAGACATTTGATTTGACTGTGTTCTCCTGTTATGTTGTCTTGTGACAGGATGGCATGATGATGACAGTGAGACCTCTCAGCTCATCTATACCTTCCAGGTAACACCATGTCATCCCGCCAGCACCAGGTGCTCCCTGCTCACACTCTACAGGTAAATTATACTCCTAATTTACACCTGTTAATGCACAAAGATGATGCTGACCACTGATCTGAATGTGAAAAACTACATCAAGAGAATTTGTTCCATGTCAAAGCCATGATGCATTTATTATTCATTGGGTTTAAACATGCGAAATCACTAGAATGGTCCTTTAAATTGTTGGGCATTTTGTCCAAATTTCCCCTTCCTAGAGGCACTCGTTCAGGTTTTGGAAGTCTGGTTCCAGTGGGAAGTCCTGGACGAGAGAGAGACTTGTCAGTTATCACAGTTACTTTGCTGATAGAGGACCATCTTGGGTCAAAGGTCGTTGCTTTGAACAGGTGAGCTACCTGGACTGAATAATCCTCACCTTTCTGTTTTTTTAATATCTGTTACACCCCCCCACTGTGCTTTTTCTTTGAGGAAAATTATTTGATGTCATCATGTGTCATGAAAAACATCCTTGTCGTGTTTTTCAGAACACTCACAGTTGAAAGTCCTGCAGTGGATGAAGTTTCCAGTCGGCTTAGAAACAGAAGCCAGACTGAGCTGTGGGTTTTAGTCCAACATGGCAACCCTCAGGAGATCATATCCTACTCAGTGGCGCTCACCAGCCAGCTCAACCAGGTAGGACAACAGAAAAACAACACAAACTATCATGAACTTCATTCTTGTTCAGGATGTTGGTTAATGACTTTCATCCGTCCATAGCTGGAGTCTACACAAAGTGTCACGGAGCTCATGGACAGGAGGGAAATCCGGGAAAATGTGACTCGAGCCCTCACCTCACTTCCTATTTCCTCCCTGCTGGATGTGGATCAGATCAGTTCGGCACTGGCTCAATCCACCGTGAGTCTGCAGGGCTTAATTTCTCTTCCCATAACGAAGGCAAGGCAAGTTTATATATGGAGCACCATTCAGACCAGAGGTAATTCAAAGTGCTTTACATCAATATGAGAAAAAACAAGAAACATAGAATTGAGATAAAGAAAAGGAAATATACATCTATCTATCTATCTATCTATCTATCTATCTATCTATCTATCTATCTATCTATCTATGAATCCATAAGACAAAATTTAAAAGGTTGAAGACATTTCAAACAATGAAATTAAAAGTCTAAGAGCTTAAAGAAGTGCTACAGTGCAAAAATAAACACCCTCAGGTTTAATAAAAGGCAGTGGTGAACAAAAATGTTTTCAGCCCTGATTTGAAAGAGCTCAGTGATGTGGCTGACCTCTGACCTTTGACCGTAGACTTTCTGGAAGTTTGTTCCAAATAGCTAGTTCATAGAAAGTAAGTGCTACTTCCTCATGTTTAGTTCTGACTGGAGGAACAGGAAGCGGAGCAGAGCCAGACCACCTTAAAGGCCTGGAGGTTCAGAACACAGAAACAGATCTGAAATATATTTTATATAATCCATTCAGCACTTTGTAAACCAGCAGCAGCATTTTAAACTCTGTCCTTTGGCAGACAGTAAGCCAAGTGAAGGGATCTAAGCTCTGGAGTGGTGTGCTCTGTGTTTTTATTCTTAGAACTGTAGCAGCCGCAGCATTTTGAATGAAATGAAGCTGTCTGATCGCCTGTAAACACCATTACAAAGGAAGGGACCAAGAAGACCAGGAAGCCATGAGTTTAAAAAAGATTATTCTTCTAAGAAAGAAAGTAAAAACACTATGGAAAGTACATGGGATGTCTTGAATTGTGTCATAGGAAATAAATGATCAATTGATGCTAAATTCCCTGACTATTTAATAATGAGGATAAAGTCGTAATGAAGTAAATAATATAGAAAATGAATTTAATTCCTTTTTCATAAACCTTGGTCCCAATCTTGCTAATTCCATTCAAGAACAAGATAAAAATTGAATTGATATAAACAGTCAGGGTCATAGAAATGGTGGAATCATGCAGTCATGCAATATTTGTAGATAAAATTAAAGTTAATAAAAGTAAAAATAAAACTTCAACAGACTGATGGGATTGATATGGTTATTATAAAAAAAAAAAAAAAAANAAAAAAAAAAAAAAAAACTATTGATTGCATAATCAATCCTTTGAGTTTTGTGTGTAATAAAGCCTTCCAAACTGGTACATTTCCTGATAAAATGAAAGTTGAAAAGGTTATTCCCCTTTTTAAAAATGGGGACAGACATGAATTTACAAAAAAAAAAAAATCATATTTCTCACCGCATTCACAAACCATCCACAATCACAGCATTCCGTGTGTTCATCTTCTCATTTTTTTTCCCAGGCTGTTCCTGCTGAGCTTGTGTGTAATGACTGTCAGGAGAAGGTTCTGGAAGCTGTGGAGAAGATGATCCGTGTGATGGAGGCTGAGACGAGCGTCGGTGTTTGGCTGGGTGTCGACACAGGAAGGAACATCCTCAGCATCATAGGTGCTGATAACTATCATCTCCTGCATCTTCCTGATTGTCTCTCAAATTCAAATCCTAACGAAGAAGATAAGTATTCTTCATCCTCTCTGTTTTTCAGATAGAACCTTGGCTGCTTTGTCTGAGTCAGCTCCTTCTCCCTCCATGATCGCTCTGTCAGCGCTGCACCACGCTGGTGCCCTCATGCGTTCTCTGATGCGTTCACGTCTTCCTGGCGAGGCACCCATTCTGCTCTTCACCCACCATATAAGCACAGTTGGTTTCCAAGGCAACCCCTCCGACCTCCTCTGCACCCAGACAATCTGCTCCCCATCCTCACCCACCGATAGATCTCAGACTTTCCCCCTGTGCCAGTTCCATATTCCCCTTTCCCTCGCTGATCACCTGAAGAGTCAAAGGTCAGAGGTTGTACAGGTTGTGTTTGGTATTGACGGAGCCCTGGGGTCCAATCCTTTGCTGACTGAAGCTAACCCTCCGATCTCCACCAGTCTGGTTGCCATGGAGTTTTCCACTCCTCAGGGTCGGCCCATACCCGTCCAGGATCTGGACCTTGAACAGGCCATACGGGTCACCCTGCCTAACAAGCGCGCTGTGGGACCGGCCGGCGTGGACGGAGGAGGTGGACATGGGAGAGAAGGTGAAGGGAAGAATGAGACGAGTCGGTTAGGGCTAATGGTAACTCTCCCCTCTGAAGGACGGTTGAACTTTATGGTCAAAGCTGTGGAAGAGCTGGATGAAGACGCAGGAATTTACCTTTCCTTCAGCTTTGGCCTGGCTGCAGGTACAAAAAGTTTTTCTGAACTTTTCCAGATTTTTATAAAAATATATACACATATACATCTCTCTCTCTCTCTCTCTCTCTGTCTTTTTTCTGTGAGCTATTTTATTCTTTCTTTTATTTGCATTGTTTTATATTTATATGGTTTTCTTCTTGTTTTCTGTTTTATATCTCTCTTATATATTTTAATTGTATATTTTAATATTTTATTGTTTTTATGTCTTTGTAATTTGCCTGTTTCTGCACCTATTGCACACCTGAGAGGAGAGGGAATCTGTCTTTGATTTGCCTCTCCTGAGGTTTCTTCTATTTTTCCCTTATTTAAAAAAGTTTTTTTTTTAGGAGTTTTTTTCTCGTCTTCTTAGAGAGTTTGGGCTGGTCGGGAACTGTTGATAGAGATGTTAAATTTTTATTAATTATTTTTAAACGCCATTTCTGTCTGTATTAAATTAAAGTTTATTCCCTCTGATCAGTCTTGAGGTTTTCTGAAGTAAACAACAAATTACACATTTTCACCAGCTGCAAGCATTTTAATAACCATGCAGCCGCTCTGACGGTTCTTTGAGTTTGTGCTGGAACAGGCGATATTTCAGCGTGTCTAAAGCCTTTTTTTTAACTGTATGTGAGACCGAACCTTTCGATTACAATTAATTATACCAAGATGACTAATTACCAATTAATCTAAGTGTAAAACTGTGACTTAGTTAAATATTCATGGGAAAAAAGATGCTTTGAAACTGTATTATGTATGTTTAGGAGCTGCTCCGCTGAGTTTGGGGCATGTCGACGTGGAAGTGAACACTAATGCATCCCAGGATTCCCTGGTGAGAGCATGGGCTCTGTCCCTCCCTGCTGCAACCACCGCCACACAGGAAACCATCTTTCTCTCCCCACTGTGAGTCAAAGTTCTCCCTCAGCAACACAATTATAATATCTGCAGCTTGATGAAGTTCATCCTCAAAATATAAAAGGCCAGATTCCTAAAAAATCACGCTAAGTGATAGTTGAAGCTCATTCATAAAGCTTGTCTTACGTTGATCAGAGCCGTGTCACATTAAGGTAGCATTGTTGTAAAGGTTTCAGGTAAAAGCCGAAGATCAGCATGTTAATGAGCTGCTTTATATTTAGAGCCACCATTTATCCTGATTCATCTGGTTTTAAAGTGACATTTACACCTTAAACCTGCAAAGAAACATGAATTCTGCTTCAGAGCTCCACATTTTAAAGGATTGATATTAAAATAACGGGTAAACATGCATATTAACCTCCATGGTGTGTGAACGCTGTGTGTAGGGGAATGGAGGGTGGTGTGTCTGTGCCTGTGTGTGTGAGATCAAAACTCACTATTTAAAAACCCAACTGATCAGCCGAGTGTTTTATCTATCAAATGTATTGATCAGTAACACGAGGCAAATACAGTTCAAAACGTCGCCCAGATTTCATATCTCTCAAATTTGCCACCAGAATGAAACATCTTAATTTTAGTGTGAATTTTTGTGTGTTTTATGAATCACTTCCTGACATGTAAACAAGGAAACAGTGTAGTAACGCCTCTCTAAAGGAAAACGCTAAAAGATGATAGTAAGCTTTTACAAATGAAGGAAAACAGCGACACGTTAAATCATATACTACCATTTATGAATCTGGCCGAAAGAAAGAAAGAAAGAAAGAAAGAAAGAAGCAAGCTAGGTAGGTAGGTAGGTAGGTAGGTAGGTAGGTAGGTAGGTAGGTAGGTAGGTAGGTAGATGGATGGATAGATAGATAGATAGATAGATAGATAGATAGATAGATAGATAGATAGATAGATACAGAGACAGACAGACAGACAGATGGACAGATGGATAGACTTTATTAAGGACACAGAGAAATGTCCATAGTGCACTATAAAAAAAAAACATAAGAAAATACAATCAATACAGTAAATAAAACTTCAGAAATCAACAAAGACTTAGACTCTGTTTGATTTCATCTGAATACACATAAAGGTTCATTATTCTTCAACAGCTGTTTTTTTTTTTTTTTTTTTTTCTTCTCGACAGCTTGAATGGGACAAATCAGCCAGTCTCTGTCAGCCTGAACTGGTCTCTGGTGGACGGCGGTCCAGTCCAGGTGTCGGTGTGTGTGTTCACTTCTCTGTGTCAGTACTATAACATGAGGGAGCGGCGTTGGAGCAGTGAGGGTCTGCGGCCACTAGAGGGCAGCAGCCTCCATGCTGCTCACTGTCTGACACAGCACCTCACCATGTTTGGGGCCAGTGTGTTTGTGCATCCTGGAGCCGTTGTTCTGTTACCACCGGTACAGGAAATAAATATTACCTTTTTTAAAATTTTATTTCTTTTTAAAACTTAAAACTTAAACTTTAACTTTATTAATCCTCAGCAGGGAAATTAGTTTGTCACCTGTACATTTTTTCTCCTTTTTTAACACCACAAATGAGTGAACAGAGTAATTACAAGGTAACGATCACACCAATTACACACGTTACGATGGGGATAATGGTTAATAAGATAAGATGTGTGTTCTACTAGTAAGAGAAAAGAAGAAGAAGAAGAAGAAGGAGAGAGAGAGAGAGAGAGAGAGAGAGAGAGAGAGAGAGAGAGAAAGACATGAAAGAAAAAAAAGGCTTACGATGCAAAAATAGCAATGACATAATCATTATAAATATATGTAATATATCATGTGGTTATATGTGTTGAAATGTGTTAAAATTAAGTATTTTCCATGATTTAAAGGACCATATCCCCCATTTTGCACGTTTGAGCCTAATATATATAATCTTCATACATGTTACGTTACTGACAATCATTTCTCAAAGGATAAAACTGTATTTCAGCTTTCCTGATATTTTGAAAAATCTCTTAATCTTTCAAAATTAAATATTCAAGTGATACACCCACCTTAAAAATCCATGTTTCTCCTGCTAATAGTTATGCAGCCTTATGAAGTCACAGTCCTTTAAATTTCTTCATAAACGCAGGTCTTCTTTTGGGACTATATTCCCCAGTGAAGGCATACATTCACTCCACGCTTTTTGTTGCGCTTAAATGCTAAAATTACATAACTTCTAAAAAAAACCTGAATATACGTCTTGTTGGTGATGATGGATTACCTATCCCAAGAACGTTTACAGTATCAACAAGATGATTTTAATACCAGAATGAACTGAAACCAATGGAGGTCTGGATGGTAGGAAAAATTTTTTAATTCACAGTTCCAGTAGTATGCTTTAGGAAATGATTGTCAGTAACATTACATGTATGAAAATTGAATTGAATTGAATGTTAGGCTCAAATATGTAAAGTGGGTGGTATGGTCCTTTAATGGATGTTAAAAGTCAGAGAAAAGAAGGAGATTGGTTACCTACATGCTACCTACATGTTACCTACATGCTTTCCTCTCCTCCTTGCATCATGTTTTCTCTGCAGGTAGGTGGTCCGGTGCGGAACGTGCTGGTGGGTGTTGTGTCTGCTGTCCTGCTCCTGATTCACCTGCTGGTTGGGCTCATTGCTTATAAACTGGATCACCTGGACAGCCTGAGACTGAGCTGGGTCCCCCTGTGTGGACGACCTGGACTCTACCAGTACAGAGTCCTGGTCAAGACTGGCTGGAGGCGAGGAGCAGGTCAGACTAAAATTAAAGGACAGTGCCAGCGATTTGGCATGTTTGAGCCCAATTTATACAACCACCAAACGTACTACTGGAGCGGTACATATTAGAATTGTTTTCCCTACCTTCCAGACCTCTGTTGGTTTCAGTTCATTCTGGTACGCTATTAAAATCAACTTGTTGATACTTGAAACGTTCTTGGGATAGGTAATCCATCATCACCAACAAGACGTGTATTCAGGTTTTTTTTAGAAGTTATGTAATTTTAGTGTTTAAGCTCAATAAAAAGCGTGGAGTGAATGTATGCCTCCACCGGGGAATATAGTCCCAAAAGAAGACCTGCGTTTATGGAAAAATTTAAAGGACCGTGACTTCATAAGGCTGTGTAACTATTAGCAGGAGAAACATGGATTTTTAAGGTGGGTGTATCACTTGAATATTTGATTTTGAAAGATTAAGAGATTTAGCAAAATATCAGGAAAGCTGAAATACGGTTTTATCCTTTGGGAAATGATTGTCAGTAACGTAACATGTATGAAAATTGAGTATATTAGGCTCAAACATGTAAAATGGATGGTATGGTCCTTTAATACTCAAAAATGTAAATTTGGAGTTAAGTTGCTCTTTAAAGACAAAAGCTCTAACAAATGCATCAATTATCACATTACTGGTCTTTAAATTAATTAAACATTCTTCTGTACGAGGCTTTTAAATGTTTCTAATGCTGCGTTTTCACTCATCAGGCACAACAGCGCACGTTGGCATCAGTCTGTATGGCGTCAACAGGAGTGGCTCGCGCCATTTGCAGAGAGATGGAGCCTTTCAGCGCAGCGGCCTGGACCACTTTCACCTGGAGACAGATGACAACCTGGGGGAAGTCTGGAAAATTCGCATCTGGCACGATAACACAGGTACATGGTGCAAAAACCTGCATCTTTACAGATAGTTAGGAGCATATTGACTCTTCTCTTCAAACAGGAATCTGGAAAATAAGGTGGATCCCATTATTAGCATCAAGTTAATTTGAGTGATTCAAGAAAATTCCAAATTTAGATTGGAGAAAAATGAGGGGATCATTATTTTGAGTTTTAAACTCGAAAATTTGCCAGTTTTAAAAGTCTGTATGCTTATGATAATTCGATGATTTTGCACTAAAAGCACAAGTATTTCATTATGGAAAAGTATAATTTAATGAGGTCATGTACTGCAGGTATAGTCACATCGTGAGGCGGTTCGATTC
Organism: Lucifuga dentata; assembly: GCA_014773175.1. Classification (NCBI taxonomy): domain Eukaryota; kingdom Metazoa; phylum Chordata; class Actinopteri; order Ophidiiformes; family Bythitidae; genus Lucifuga; species Lucifuga dentata. The sequence continues at coordinate 18,475 of VXCM01003441.1, forward strand.
CTGTTCTTATTATTTTTCCTTTTTCATTATTAAAAAAAATTTAATTATTTTAAAAAATTTAAAAAATTATTATTTTTATATTATCACAAATTTGCGAGTTTTAGAACTCGCAAATTTGTGAGTTTTTAAACTGGCAAATTTGCGAGTTTTTTTTTTTTTTTCGAATACATGACCTTATTAAATTATACTTTTTCATTGGATTTAGCAATAAATACTTGTGCTTTTAGCACAGAATCATTGAATTATTTTTGATTTTTAAAACTCGCAAATTTGCGAATTTTAAAACAAGGGGGGCATTATTTCAAAAAACTTGAAATAATGCCCCCCCCCCCCNCCCCCCCCCCCCGTTTTTTTTTTTGTTTTGTTTTGTTTTGTTTTTTCATCTTATATGGCCCTAATATGCTGTCGGAGTATATTCCCTTTTTAAAATAAAAAATAAGAATTTTGAGACAAAGTACCATTGATATTTACTGCAGTTTTGTGGTTTAGAAAGACATCAACCCTCCTCTGCTCATTTCATAAATACTGTACAGACAGACAGCTAATGTCGGTACTGTACACATACACACAGGTCTGGATCCGTCCTGGTACGTTCAGCATGTGGTGGTTTGGGACCTTCAGACAGACCACATGTTCTTCTTCCTGTTGGAGGACTGGCTCTCCGTGGAAAACCAGAAAAACGGCACCGTGGAGAAGGAAGTTCTGGCCTCATGTAAGCTTGTGTTGAGATGAGGCCTTTTGTTTTTAGCAGAAATCAACTTGTTTCCTGTCCGATTTTATTCAAGTAATACCATGATACAAGCAGAATGATGTGGCCTTATTTGGAGATACTGTTTCTAAAAGTTCTAATTCAAGTAAATTTGTAGTAAAAAGGGAAAATTATCTCTCCATGATACCATTTCTAGCTGCTTTATGGTTATGGAGGACAGATTTCTTAAATCCTTTACTTAAGGAAAAGTAACAATACTACATTGGATGTAGTCCAAGTACAAGTCCTGTATTCAGTATTTACCTAAGTGGTAATAATGACATATTAGCAGTAAAATGTACTCAAGTACTCAAAGTAAAAGTTTCTTTCACTGTCTGGTTAAAAAAATAAATAAATAAATAATAAAAAAAAATATATATATCTATATATATATAGATATATATATATACACAGTTTTGAGAATTTTTAGTGTAGTGTTTTCAAATCAGTTAAATTGGAAAAGGAAAAGAAGAAAAGCTAAAGAAAGAAAGAAAGAAAAAAGATGGAAAGAAGGAAAGAAAGATTAAATGAAGGTAGATAAAATGGAGGAAATAAAGATAACATGAGAAATAGAATGTAATATTATTTCATGTAACTCTAGGAAGTAACACTACAGGCATCAGAATTTGTCGAGTAAAAAGTACAATATTCTCCTCTGAGACGTTGTGGACTTCCAGTACTTGAGTAAATGTACTTAGTTACTTTCTGTAAACTCATCTCCTGCAGGTCCTGAGGAGCTTTCTCAGTTTTCACGGGTTCTCTCCTCTCAGCTGCTCTTTGGGATGGTGGAGCGCCACCTCTGGCTGTCACTATGGGAACGCCCCACCCACAGTCGCTTCACCAGGGGTCAAAGGGTCACCTGCAGTGCTCTCCTGCTACACCTGTACCTGGCCCTGGGGGCGCTATGGTATGGCGCCGTGGGCACTGAAGGGCACAGGTGAGATGTTTAAAGGCGTGAGAAATAATTGTACTCGTAAACACGTAACGATGTTTTGACTCTGACTGGTGTCCGTTTTGTACAAGTGGACTAGTGTCAGCCCAGTGGCTGCTTCATGTGGAGACGGTTGCCATGGGGATGACTGTTGCTGCACTGGTGTTTCCTCTCCAGTGTTTGCTCTGCTTCCTGTTTAGAAAAGCTCACAGTCAGGTAAGTTACCAAGCTTTACAGGAGACATATGCAAATTTTCATCTTTTTATTTTCATTTAGGGGCTATTTTGAAACCTTTGCTATGCTTTAATGTGGAAAAAAAAAAAACGCACTGATTCAATACTGTCTCTTGCTACAGCACCAGCCTGCACACTGAGTGCAAACAAGTCATTTTTTTAGATACTGTCTCTTTAAGGCTCCTTGAATCAGGTTGATACAAAACTTTTATATATTGTTATTTCAGCCTCAATAGATGGGTAGATTGTGTTTTTATGGATTTATTCTCCTATACATCCCTAAGCCCTAAGGATCCAAGTTTGTTTGCAAGATAGACACCCCCCCCCCCCCCNCCCCCCCCCTCCGATTAGAGGTCATTATTGTGTTAGACGTGCTGCCAGGCTTCATTTCTCAAATAACTTTATCTCTGTGTGGAAACAAAAAAAGGCAGCATTTCTAATTTATCTTAATTCTTAATGCAAACTCAGAAACGCTGAGGCAGCAGGTGTGTGTGTGTGTGTAACCAAGGTAACAGTGGACATGTCAGTCCCTCCTTCTCCTGGTTGTCACTCTGTGGAGATGGACGTTTACCTCGGCCAATCGGATCGCCCTTCCTTCCTGTCTCTGGCAGGCTCTCCTGTCCCTGTACGAGACAGTCCATCATCTGTGAGTACACACACATATACACACAACACACACAAACACACGCAGAGCCATCATTCTCCTCCTCTCTTACTCCGTGTCCATGTTTCTCCAGTTAGTGGAAAGCAAAGCATTTGACTCCAGCATCCTGGACTTCTGGGCTGCGTCTGGCTTGGCACCTCAGAAAGGCGGGGCCTGTCTGGAGGACGGCGTGGTGGCGTGGCCGTCTTATGACAGCCTCCTGAACCTCCCAGCAGACCCCTCCACCAAGACAAGCCCAGGCCCTTCATCTGCTCTGGGCCCTACACGCCATCTGAGGAGGAAGAAGGCCCTGATGCAGCTCCGCCTGGCCTCGCCTTCCTTCCCTCATCTTCCTCACACGTCCACGCGTCCCCCTTCAAAAGACAACCCTCATCACCGTCCTGCTGGACCAGGCCAGAAGCTCTCCATCATGAACGCTAAGCCAGTGCAAACTCACAGCCACAACCTGACAACAAGCCTGACTTTATCTGGTGAGAATTTAAAAAAAAATGCCAGAAGTTTAAATATTCACTCAAAGAAAACTAGGATTTCTTCTTTTTTTCTGGTGTGTTTTGTTTAGATCCCAAATTTGTCATGACCCCAGTATTTAAAGTTTCTGTGTTGTCAATATCAGTATGGTCAAACTTTGCATGTCAGGCGATGCTGCTACATTTCAAACATGCTAATTTAGTTTTTAGATCACCAGAAATGGATCAAATATCAGTTCTGAAGTCTTTAATCTGTCGTATTTTAATAATTCATGGATGTTGTTTATACATATATAGAGACCCCACATGGGTAGCAACCCCAAGATTTAAACTCGGGGGGATTCATGAAAAAAATCATGCTAATGCTAAATTATCGCTGAGGTAACTGAAGCTCATAAAAGCGTTTCTGGCTGTTGGGAGGTTGTTTGTTGGATGGTTGAGCTGTTTGCATGAATGTGATTGTGTGTTTCTGCACTGGATGCAGAGGAGGATCTGCTGATGTCCATTGCAGCAGCAGCAGAGGTAGCAGCCAACAAAAACAGCAAGATCTGCAACTCAGACAGCGGCCGTGACTCCCCGCAGACCAGCTCCTCCCTCTGCAGCTCGTAAGCCTTACGCCACAAACACGCATTCTTTTATTTATTTATCTTACCAGGAAATCAACTTGGGATTCTGAATCTCTTTTCACGAGGGAGAAACTGGCCAAGACAGCAGCAGACAAAAAAAGCTGCACGTTACTCAAATAACAGAATATTATGATGATGAAATTACATGTATGATTAAAAAAAAAGGACATTTAAAGGACCATACCAGCCATTTAGCATGTTTGAGCTGCCTAATATATTCCATTTTCATACACGTTACTGACAATCATTTCCCAAAGAATAAAACCGTATTTCAGCTTTCCTGATATTTTGCAAAATCTCTTCATCTTTCAAAATCAAATATTCAAGTGATACACCCACCTTAAAAATCCATGTTTCTCCTGCTAATAGTTACACAGCCTTATGAAGTCATGGTCCTTTAAATTTTTCCATAAACACAGGTCTTCTTTTGGGACTATATTCCCCGGTGGAGGCATACATTCACTCCACGCTTTTTATTGAGCTTAAACACTAAAATTACATAACTTCTAAAAAAACCTGAATACACGTCTTGTTGGTGATGATGGATTACCTATCCCAAGAACGTTTACAGTATCAACAAGTTGATTTTAATAGCAGAATGAACTGAAACCAATGGAGGTCTGGAAGGTAGGAAAAACATTTTTAATTCACCGTTCCAGTAGTATGCTTTGGGAAATGATTGTCAGTAACGTTACATGTATGCAAATTGAATATATTAGGCTCAAACATGCAAAATGGCGGTATGGTCCTTTAAATTGATTCATAGTTGTACTGTTGTTTAAGTTCATTATCTAAAGTTTAGATAAACTATTCTATAAATTGATCCCACAAACTGATTTACACCTGCTTTTCAAAGTGGCATCAATATATATATAATATATATAAAAGCACAAAAACACACAAACTAAAGTCAAGTTGAGGGAAATTCCAAAACAAAATAAAAACAGGAGTGAGACCTGATGGACAAAATGTCTCTTACATCCATCCATCCATCCATTTTCTAAACCCATTTGTCCTGTTGAGGGTCACGGGGGGCTGGGGCCTATCCCAGCGGTCATAGGGTGAGAGGCGGGGTACACCTGGACAGATCACCAGTCTATCACAGGGCTGACACACAGACAGACAAACTCATTCACACCTACGGGCAATTTAGAGTTCCTTCTTGCTGTGAGGCAACAGCGCTAACCACTGTGCCACCGTGCTGCCCTCATGTCTCTTACAATTCATTTAAAATCAGACAGTTGGATAAGCGACATTTTGCCATTTTTAGGCGCTTTTGGAGACAATTCCAGCTAGTTGGGGCAGAAACCATAAAATACCTCGTACCAGTCTCAGTACGGATTTTGGGAATAACAAGCTGAATTCTTCAATTCAATCTCAATTCAGAATACTGTATGAATCCCTCATGGGGAAATTAAAAACATGTAGGTCAGCAAACAACAACATGAAGTGACTCAGGCTTCATGCAGAACAGCAGATTTTGTCTGTTGGCAGCAGAGGCTGTTGGGATTTCCTGACAACGACAATTCCATACATGCACCTTCTCATTCCACACGTGGTTTTCCTCCTTTTTAGCCGGAGCGTGTCCTGCAGCAGCTGGTCAGAGCGGAGCGAGGAGAATTCCCTGTACGAGGCAGATATCCAGAATCCAGATCCAGAGCCCTGTTCCTGCTCCAGATCCCAGAGTGGGACACGACTGTCCAAGAGTCCCTCTGTCCTGTCCGTCGACTCCATGGCGAGCACCTTCCTGCCCAGCCCATCCCCCGACTCCACCCGCTCCACCTCCCCCACACGCATCGNACACACACACACACACACACACACACACACACACACACACACACTACAACCATGCAATACAATATGTGACCATAGAGATGAAAACAAGTTAAATACACGACTGCTTCAAAGTCTGGAATCACTAGTGATTTTCACATAAAATTAATATTTCCAGTAACGTAAAAATTAGTTTAGTTTCATATGTATGTATAAAATGATTCTATATGTTAGTATTTTGCACCTACAGGTTTAAAATAATTATCAAGAAGCTTTAAAAAATGAAGACATGTTATTTAAATTGTCCAGAATTCTGACATGAGCTGTAGATGATTCCAGGTTCATGTAGAGAAGCTGGATGTGGTTCCAGAGATTATTAGGAAATTCTAGATTATTCCCTGATGCTCTAGAAACTATATGCTCATATTTACAAAGCAGAGATTAAATCTCACCATGAGAAATCACGAAAATACTGTTATTTATCATTTAAACACTTTGAAATACGGAATAAAACATCTTAAAATACATTTTGGTGTTTGATATAATTTAAAACGCACTATTACTGAATAAAATAGAAAGAACTACTTACAGTAAATGAGGAGTGATTCTAAACTTTTGAATGACAGTGTATATTAATTAGTGTACTGATCATACTTAAGTACAAATTTCTGGTATTGTGGTTGAGTATTTCAGAGGAAAACTGTTATACTTTTACTCCACTACATTTACCAGATAATCCAGATAATCTATTTAGTAGATATTGATTTTATATTCAGAGCATGTGAAATATCAGATGTCATGTTTTTTCCTGTTTTCTTTTCATTCATTCTGTCTTTTCTTCCTTCCGTCATTCCTTCTTTTCTTATTTCTTCCTCGTTCATTTACTCTCATTCCTTTATTGCATTTTGTCTGTTTCCTCGTTCTTCTTTTCTTCCTTCTGTCTTTCTGTTCTTCTTTTCCTTCATCATCTGATCTTCAAACATGGAATTGCAGATTGGTTTTCACCCAACTGTAAAAATAAATTCTTCTTCATAATGAGCATTTTTGTTATTGATACCTGAATACAATTTTGTACTTTTTTTTTTTTTTNTTTTTTTTTTTTTTTTTTTTTTACTATTATCTATTATTAATAAAGTAAAAGTTTAAGTCTGGACTTGATTTACAGTATTAGCTTAAATAAAGGATTTTAATTCTTTTTTTTTCAGCCCTGCCATAAAGGAACTGAATAAATGTTTCCAATTCAGATTTATTTAAGAATTGATTAAAAACATCTTTTTCCACTGTCATGCTACACTTTTATTGAAGTAAAACTGTAGTTTTGGTCTGTTGTTATTCATATCTGTGAATAGCACCTTATCATCCATCTCTCGTCTCGCCCACCAGGCGTTGCTCGCGGTCCGCCCGGCCGGCTGCTGCCTGCCTGGGCTCTGAGCGTGACACACGGCGTGGTGGCGGCGCTCCTGGGTGGCTGCCTGGCTGTGGTCGTCCTGTACGGCAGCTTCTTCTCCAGAACAGTCGTCCTCATGTGGCTGATATCAGCTCTGTCAGCCTTCCTCACCTCTGCTCTGCTCCTGGAACCTCTCAAGGTCATTCAGACATGCATGTTAACAATGCCATTTGTGTCACATTTGATTCATGGTTCTCTGAGACCTCTGCATCATCAACATGATCAGTTATTGACCAAAATGCCTATTATATAATATCTAAAATAAATAAATAAATAAAAAATGTTCCAGTTTAAATCCTGTTGAGTTAAACAAATGCTGGATGTAAAAAAAAAAAAAAATCAGAATTTTCTTTTAGAGTTTGTTAAATGGTTCAATGAAGAAATAAATTTCAAAAAATTAGAATTTTCTGATAATTATTGTCAGGGTTAAAACTTCGATTATGTTTGGATTAAAGTGATAATTTTTTTCCTAACATCATGTAAACACCATAATTAGATATTGAAATCTGTGTAAATCAGAGAAATCTTTCTCTGAGTAACAGACCTAGATTATGCAATTATAAATCAATTTATTCAAGCATGTAAATGCTGAAATCAGAGAAAGAAACCTCTGAAATTTCCTCTTTCATGCTCCAATTATGCAGCACGGCATGTATGTTCAGTGAACCCTGCATTAATTAATTCTTAATCAGAGTACAGACAAATAATCTGACTCTGAACATATAAACGTACTGAGTCTCTCCTTCGGCCATATAATAGTGATTAAATCTTCGTCTTTCCTGGGTCAGGTGTGTGTGCAGGCTTTGCTGTACGCAGCACTTTGGCGGCCTGTGGATCCAGAGGTGGAGGACTGTCTGGTGCAGGAGGTCAAGGTGATGAGGGCAGGAGATGGCGGCGGGAAGGTCAGGCCGCCGTGTGGCTACGGCCTGCTGCAGGCGAAGCAGGAGGCCCGCAAAGCCCGAGCTCTGCAGGCGCTCATGAGGGTAGTGTGAGAAATTTCCTAAGTATTCATTCATTCATTATTTATTTATTTATTTCAGACATGACAATACAATAAAAACAAACAAATAAGCAAAAAATGTAAAAAAAAAAAAAAAAAGNAAAAAAAAAAAAAAAAATGTCTGAAAATGAGTAGGATGAAGTATAACTTTTAACTCCTACATATTTATGCAGTTCATCTCTTATTGTTTTCTGCTTGTTTCATTATATTTACAAGCATAAAGCTTATATACAGATATCAACAAAGATTTACCTATAAATAAATATAAGCATACATTTCCAAACAATCATATATTCATATGCAGTTTAACATTATTTACACATCTACATACATCAAAATAAACATTTAAAACAAAAAAGCGCATCTAAAAGAACATATTTACTATTACATACTGCTATATTTTTCAAATGGTCCTTTTTAAAATATATATTCTTAAAGGACCATACCACCCATTTTGCATGTTTGAGCCTAATATATTCAATTTTCATACATGTTACGTTACTGACAATCATTTCCCAAAGGATAAAATCATATTTCAGCTTTCCTGATATTTTGCAAAATCTCTTAATCTTTCAAAATCAAATATTCAAGTGATACACCCACCTTAAAAATCCATGTTTCTCCTGCTAATAGTTACACAGCCTTATGAAGTCACGGTCCTTTAAATTTTTCCATAAACACAGGTCTTCTTTTGGGACTATATTCCCCGGTGGAGGCATACATTCACTCCACGCTTTTTATTGAGCTTAAACACTAAAATTACATAACTTCTAAAAAAACCTGAATACACGTCTTGTTGGTGATGATGGATTACCTATCCCAAGAACGTTTACAGTATCAACAAGTTGATTTTAATAGCAGAATGAACTGAAACCAATGGAGGTCTGGAAGGTAGGAAAAACATTTTTAATTCACCGTTCCAGTAGTATGCTTTGGGAAATGATTGTCAGTAACGTTACATGAATTGAATATATTAGGCTCAAACATGCAAAATAGTGGTATGGTCCTTTAAATTGATTCATAGTTGTGCTGTGTTTAAGTTCATTATCTAAAGTTTAGATAAACTATTCTATAAATTGATCCCACAAACTGATTTACACCTGCTTTTCAAAGTGGCATCAATATTATCTAACAGTATTAATCTGAGTGATTAAGCATAATCATTAAGTCAATCAATTAATAGCTATGTACTGTATTAAGTATTAGTATATCCAGTATTATACAACAACAGTAGTCTGAGTGAGAAAGTACTGAAGAACATGTTTTCTGCTCTTGTTTGTGCTTGTATGTCGAGAAGCTGCCAGTACATTCAGTTCAGACGTGGAGGATAGTTAAGAAAACACCAGCTGACTTCACACAGGATGCATTTCTCCATTCGTGTGTGTGTGTGTGTGTGTGTGTGTGTGTGTGTGTGTGTGCGTGCAGTGGTTCTGCCAGATATGTGTGAAAACCAGTTCTTCTTCCCAGACAACATAGTCCAAATAATCTGTGTTTGTTCAAGCCTTTGGGGGAGGATAAATATAAAAATAAATAAATGAAACTATATAAAAATAAATCAATAGAAAAATGTAGGGTGTCCCAAAAAATTGTATGCACACTCTGAATGATTATAAATACAATGTTTATTAAGATATATCTAGGTTTTATAATCCAAGTTAAAGAAGACAAGTGTAGAATCTTTTGCTTTACACATCTACATACATCAAAATAAACATTTAAAACAAAAAAGCGCATCTAAAAGAACACATTTACTATTCCATACTACAATATTTTAACCGTATTTAACTTTCTTCTGCCATTACTTCAAATCAGTTGTAAAAAAAAACAAAGTTTGAGTGAGTTATAATCATTCAAAGTGTGTATACATTTTTTTGGGACACCCTGTATATACAGAAATAAATATATACAGAAATAAATGAACAAATAAATGTGAAAATAAATACAAAATGCTCATAATTATTGTTTTATGTATTTTTAAATTTGTCATTATATTTCTACATTTATTTATTCTTATATTTATTCCTCTTTATATTTCCACATTTATTTATTTATTCCTTAATTTATTTATTTTTAATTTTGGCACAATGGGTATTCCATAGGTCGCTGAGAGAGAGGTTTCAAGGCTGTTGGTGTGTTTTTTCTCTCCATGACCAGTAATAAAGGCTAATTTATCATTGCCTAATTTTCCGTGCAAATGAATTCTTCTGAGATTTTGCACTTATTCTAACGGGAGGCTTTTGCCGACAGCAGGAAGTGGTGTTTGGTCTGAGACCGGCAGGCCAAACTGTGTGAGGCTGTAATATTTACTTGGTGTTTTCGCTCTGCAGCACTGCGTGTGTGAGCTGTTATTCCTGCTGCTGCTGCTCATGCTGAATTACCAGGATGGCGTTGAGAGGAGGCGGGGCCGACTGCTGCACGCCGCCGTCACACGCCGGCTTCACCTGGCACCCCAGGGGGCCCCAAACCTCACCTCGCTGAGAGAGTAAGGAAAAAAAAACAAAATAATAAACCATACCAAACACTCCACACACACACATGGGATCTACACAATATTCTTCTTTACTTACACACTTTGACTATGACAGGTTTTGACCTGAGATTCGTTCACACCTTTGGTCACGTGACACATGGGAGTCATATGTCACATGACTGGAGGTTCAAACTGCTGTGAAAAAGCTATGTAACTCTAATGACCCTCACCTGACTCATGTGACCCAATGACTCACCTGGATCAAGGTGTGAACGACTCTCAGATCTCATTGTCTTGGTGATTTGCCCTTATAAACAAATTTAACCAAAAATTTAGATCAAGCTGCCACTGGAACTTTTATTACACAGGCAAAACATTTGCCATTTTGCAGGCAAATGTTGCATTTCTCTACAGTTTATTTCTCTTTTGTTTTCTAGCAAACAACCAAATTTAATGATGTCTTCTGCAAAAAAAAAAAAAAAAAANAAAAAAAAAAAAAAAAGACATTAGCCCTCCCAGTTAGCAGTCGGTGTTATACCTGCATGTATACAGTATCACCTGAAGTGCCGCCCAATGATTTCACAACAAAAATACGAAAAAGTACCTAATAAACAATACTGCAAAAAAAAGGACCATACCAGCCATTTTGCATGTTTGAGCCTAATATATTCAGTTTTCACACATGTAACATTACTGACAATCATTTTCCAAAGCATACTACTGGAACGGTGAATTAAAAATGTTTTTCCTACCTTCCAGACCTCCATTGGTTTCAGTTCATTCTGCTATTAAAATCAACTTGTTGATACTTTAAACGTTCTTGGGATAGGTAATCCATCATCACCAACAAGACGTGTATTCAGGTTTTTTTAGAAGTTATGTAATTTTAGTGTTTAAGCTCAATAAAAAGCGTGGAGTGAATGTATGCCTCCACCAGGGAATATAGTCCCAAAAGAAGACCTGTGTTTATGGAAAAATTTAAAGGACCTTGACTTCATAAGGCTGTGTAGCTATTAGCAGGAGAAACATGGATTTTTAAGGTGTGTGTATCAGTTGAATATTTGATCTTGAAAGATTAAGAGATTTAGCAAACTATCAGGAAAGCTGAAATATGATTTTATCCTTTGGGAAATGATTGTCAGTAACGTAACATGTTTGAAAATTGAATATATTAGGCTCAAACATGNTTTGGGAAATGATTGTCAGTAACGTAACATGTTTGAAAATTGAATATATTAGGCTCAAACATGCAACATGGGTGATATGGTCCTTTAACCTGTCGCATCAGAAATAAACAAATGCTTGAGAATTCAATTAAGAAATACAAAAGTTATAAAAAGCTCCTATGCTCAAGCCTAAACTACTGCTCGATATCCAGTGGCATCATTCGATACATAACAAGCAAATCATGAGGAATAGTCGTATCTGTTCTCCCTTCATCCAGCTGGTCGGATGCAGAGCAGTGGATAAACCTCACCTTGGTGCCGCACCTGCACCAAAACCCCTCTCTGCTGCTCGTAGGGACACCACGGCTGCAGCGTGCTCATACTGCTGGTCCTGCGGAGGAAGTTACTATGGGAAACAGCAGCGTGACGATGCAGCAGCTCCTGAGAAAGCTGCACATGGCTGCAGAGACGCAGTAAGAGTTTGTTACATCTTGCTGCTGCATGCTTTTCTTCTTATTTGTTCTTTATATACATACACACGCACACATATATATACAGCTATTTTATTGTGTTTCTTATACTTGAATTGTTTTACATTTATATGCTCTTCTTATTTGCTCTTTATATACAGTGTATATATAATATATACGTATATATATATATATCTATATATATATATAATATATACTGTATATGCTTGTCTTTTTTCTATGAGCTATTATATTTACATTTTTGTGTGGTGGGTTTCATACGTGGCCAAACTGTAAAAAAAATATCTCATTTCAAAGCCCTTAAAGTATTTTGTATTGACTATTTAAAGTTTGTCCCTCTAGAATTGAATTTTTTGTCTTTCATTTCTCACAGGTTTAAAGCGCTTTCTATCGATTTCACACACTACCACAGGGAGTCTGCTTTATTTGTGTGTGTGTCCATAAAACTGGAGTGGACTCGGACACAAAGAATCAGGCCCTCCATCTCCATCCATCCACTCTTCATCCCTTCATCCTCCTCAGAAGCAGACCTCCAGGTGGCTCTCACGGTAACAAACACTAAAACCATTTCAACTTCGTAAGAAATGGAGCCATGCAGCTTCTCAAAAAATTACCTCCAAAATAAAATCCCCTGCAGGTTCTTCTTCTCCTCTCTGCTCTCCTTATCCTGTTTGGAGAGCTGCGGTCCATCGCTACTGAGCGTGCCCAGTATTTATATCAGGGACGATGCTGGTTCCAGCTCCTCCTGGGCTCATTGTCCATAGCAACAGCTACCCTGCAGCTCTGCTTCCTGTCCCAGGCTAAATCCTGTTTGCTCGAGGTAAATTCAGAACCACATGGTCCATTTAGTTAATCTAAGTGGAAACTGAGCTGATCCTTGCCTCTTTTACATAATGAACACAAATTTTACCAATGCAAACTTGATTTTTTTATTTTTGTTCACATTGAACTTCTCTGAGTCGTCCCACACCTCTTGTCCACAAGTGAACAAAAGTTGAGGCAGATATCTACAAGTGTTCAGGTTTTATGGAGCTAAAAACAAACCAATCAAAACCTATCAAAAATGGCTAAAACAACATTACATTTCAAAAATCATTGACTTTCTTCAAATTATCAATTAAATAATTTTTTTTTTTTTGTGGTGAGAGAAGTGCCTGCAGTGCAAATGGAAGGGTGAGTGGTTGATACTTTTATAATTAGAAAACAACAGCAGCAGACGGAAACTTTTAATTTTGCATGTTTGTAGCTGGAGGGGTTCTGATATATTTAAGAGCCACATTTGGATAATTGAGTCATTAGTTTAATTTAATGAGCTCAGATTCTCACATGTAAACACATTGTAGACACTGGCGTCCTCTATTGCCTCCTCTCGTTTAATGAATTGATGGCATTTGATGGAAATATTGAAATCACAACAGATGCCTTTATTGTCCTTAAATTTGATGCTGTTCTGTCCAGCTTCGATCGCAGCCAGACAACTTCAACAACTTCCACGTTGCTGCCTTCCTGGCAAAAACATCTTCCCAGTTTGCAGCCGTCCTCCTCACTCTGCTTGTATTAAAGGTAAGCGAGGGATGTTCTTCCTTCATCTGCTCCACAGCTTTACGTGCTGTTTTGACGTGGCTGTTTGTTCCAGCTGCTGGGGACGCTGCGGTTTGTGCGGCGGTGGGTGGTGATAGGCAGGATGCTGTGGAGGACCTGGAGGAAGCTGTGGGCTCTGATGGTCCTGATGCTGCTGCTGCTGCTTCTCTGTGCTCACCTCGGGAACGTGGTAAGAGCCAGACATTTCTACGGAACCCCTAAGAGGACATGGGAGGGTAAAAAATATCAGTGGAAGGAGAACAAAAGAGTCCTTTTGAGAGATAACGCAAACATTTTGCAAGATAACCCAAGTGACTGAGACACAAGCACCAACTGAATGCCTTTATATTTTAGTCCAAGCTCAAAGTAAAACTTTTTTTTTTCTTTTTTTTTGTCTGCATATATAGTTGTGAAAAATGCCAAGACTGGCATAACCGTTTTTTATATATATGCAATTTGATCTTGCAACAGACAGATAATATATAGTGTGTGAGTGTGTGACCTTCACTGGCCCTCCTTAACCAACCTATTACATTTTATTTAAAACTAACAAACAATTTTTATCAAGGAGGGCTAAACACCTGAACAACAACACAAAGACAAAAACACACAGATGAGTAGTGACAGTAATAACCAGTGTAGTGGTTTAACCTATGAAACACCAAAGAGGATAAAAACCTACGACACAACAGACCAGGACAAACAACAACACATAGAGAAGCAGTGACCGCAATAAACAGTCTACTTATTTAGATTGTGAAGTTTCATGCACCAAATCCAGATCACCAGAGTCCTGATCCCCTTGAGAACACCCAGCACTAAGTGGTGGTGACGGCCTCAAACACTGGTCCAGCAACCNTGATCCCCTTGAGAACACCCAGCACTAAGTGGTGGTGACGGCCTCAAACACTGGTCCAGCAACCTCTGACCCAGATCACTGCTTAAGATCAGGTCTAATTGTAGCTGGTGTGTCAGGCCAGGACCTAAACACAGAACCTGATCAAAGTACGGGGACCTCTGCAAGCCCGACAGAAGCCGCACGGCCCAGACGGAAAGACATCCAGGACACAGAGCTCCAGGATAACGGAGAAGAACCAGGACAACAGATGAGCCCAGGAGCCAGGAAGAGCACCCACATGCACCATCGGAGCAGACAAGCAGACCACCGGAAGAGCAGGCCAGGCTAGTTCAAAGTAAAACTTGACAGATCTCTCCATCATTGCCTAGCAACAGCACATTAGAGTGACCGGGATATACGGTCACACTTCTGCTCAATGAAGGGTCAAGTTTTGCGAGACCTCACAAAAATTCACATTATAAGCAAAAGGGGTCGCTACTGTTTTTCCCTTCCAAAGATTTTTTTTTCCTCCCATGTCCCCTTAGGGGTTCCGTACCTTTCTACTGAATGGAGTGATAATGAAGAAAAAATAAAAATGAAATCACACCTGTGCCTTTTCTTTCAGCTCTTCTCCAGTTCAGTGGAAGGTTTCCTGTCAGTACATCAGGCTGGCGTCTCTGTACTGTCCATCCTGCGTGGCCGGGTGGCTCTCCAAAGGCTGTGCAGGGCCCACATGGTCCTGGGCCCTCTCTATGGGTTGTTAGTGGTCGGGGGAGGTCTTTGGTTCTTGGCCAGACTCTGTGGAGCAGTTCTTATCCATACATACAGGTATGCACAGGGCTGTGCCATAGCGGTCAAATCCAGTATAATTCTTGTTTAGATGATAAACATTTATCATATCATGAAATTGTGGAGTCGTGATGTGTTGATGAATCTTCACATCATGTGTGACAAGAAGAAACAAGACACGCATGTCTGAAAGTAGCAGGTCATGATGAAATATTTCCTAAATGGTAAATGGTTCAGCTACAAGGCTAACTGGCTAACAGCTAAAGGTGGAAATACAACAGATTTCTCCACCTGAAACAGAAACACCTGGTGAATACCAAGAAAGTCACAAATCACATGACAAGGAGAGCCAATCAGCTGAATTGAAATGCAAAACAAACAGGAAGTGACTCAGATTCAGTCAAGCATAGCTGGAGAGTTAGCTAGCTGTACTTCCTGAGACAGAACAAGCTAATGATGGAGTGAAATTAGTGAAGTGGTGACTTTTTTTGTGGTGACTTGTTATGTTACAAGAACAGTGTTAGCTTAGCCGCTATGCTAACTTCAGCTGAGCTCCTGACTTGTGGTGGATTTGGACTTAAGAGCATATTTAAGTTTAGCATCATAGAGGCTATTTAGCTCTGGAGGGAAAATCATAACCTGCCAAAGATCAGATCTGATGACATCATCAGTCATTTTATTTATGTTTTATAACGACTGAAGACGAGCAGCTAAAGCTAATCTGAGTTATTGTTTACAAGCTAAAATATTACAGGATGTTATCATTTCATTGAAATAGAGATGATCATGACAAGTTTTTAAAGTACTAAAATCTTTGAAAGTGTGTGCAAATATTGTAAAATACACAAATTTGTGAAGGGAGAGACCGCTTTGTTGGTCACAGAGTTCAAATCGTGTAATAAAATCAAAGAATCGATTGCGAAAGTGAGTCTTCATGGTTTCCCAAAAGCGTGGTGTGTGAAATGTCTGCTGATTGCCAGAGATGGATTGTTTCAGGTTAAATGATGGAAATCGTTGCATTAAGGGATGTAATTATTGATGATTATTGCTTCATCTTTAAGGGAAGAGCAGGCTGAGATGTACCGTCCAGCCGTTGAACTTCAAGACTATGAGATGGTGGAGTTCTTCATCAAGAGACTCAAGCTGTGGATGGGACTCACCAAGGCTAAAGAGGTGAATAGTGCATTCAGTTAATGGATAGATGAGCGACTAGAATCTTCCGTTGATCGTTCCTCCTTCCACTTCCATATGTCTTTTTATTTCCAGTTCAGACACAGGGTGAGGTTTGAGGGCATGGACATCCCTCCATCCAGGTCTTCCCAGGAATCCCGTCTCTCCACCCTGTCCTCCACCCTCCCCTCCTCCTGCTCCACNATCCAGGTCTTCCCAGGAATCCCGTCTCTCCACCCTGTCCTCCACCCTCCCCTCCTCCTGCTCCACTTCCCTGTCCTCTTCCTTCTCATCCCCCCGTCCTCTATCTTCAGCTCTCTCTGTGAGGTCTGAGGATTCGTTACCGTCCGAGCCTGGGTTTGACGTCCAGCCCTACTTGGACCGCCTGTTACCCTGCGTCAGTGGTTTGCTATCTCGTTTTGACCGGGTCAACCAGTTAACCGAGGATGTTCACGACCTAGAAATGAAACTAGAAGAGGCTCAGACCAGGAGAAGGAAAAGGTGGATTGATAACATGGGGGGAGGTGAAGGAAATATGAGAGAGTCCAGAAAGCCACAGGAAGAAGGAGAAGAAGGGGTGACTGGAGAAGTTAGACACAGGAAGAAAAGTCTTCTATACCCCAAGCCACGGATCTCCCTTCCATCTTCCTTTTCATGCAGTCCCTCCACATTTCAATCCTCCTCTGCGTCTGTCTCCATCTTACCCCGTACACGAAGCTCCTACTCTGAGTCGGAATCATTCCTACTCCGCCCTCAGCTGTCTGGTGACACTCATCCGTCTGGAAGCTGGGGTCTGAGCCAGTATCCCACCGGATCTCCTGGATTTCAGAGGTTCCCAAGAAGAAGAGCTTGGCATTCCGGGGGCTCTCATTCGGCTGATGCAGCTCAGAGAGTCCTCCAGACTGCAGGTGGTGTTATTCCAAGCAGAAACGGAGGAGACGGCTTAGCATTTGTGAACATGGGTGAGGAGGGCGTAAGAAGGCGTATCAGTGAGGGGATTCCTGTGAAGAGGAAGGCTTGGATCTCTGAAGGACCAGAGAATGAGCAAGATTAACTTAGCTGTTGCCTCATCCTTGAAAACCCCTGGCCAGCTATCTAAATATGTCAGACCTTCTGCCAGAAATCTTTATTCAGACTGAAGCTTTGACAAAAGATTATAATTTCTGATAAATTTAATGCATATAAACAAGAAAGAGAATATCAGTGTAACAGCCTATTATAAAGTACTCTATGTACTTGAGTTTTCATAAATGTGTTTAGTTTGGGTGATAAGATCTGCTGATGATATTATATCAGCAGTATTTCCTGTGATTGCCTATCTAAAGGAAAAGACCTTTCCATTTTGATAGACGTAAGTAAACAGCAGAAAACCTGTTGTCGCTTGGACACGTACTAAGTTTGTTTGTCTATTCAGTGAAATGACATTAAATATGTTAGAGGTCTGACTTTAGTGAAGAATGTATTTAAATCTTAATGATACTCATGTTAGTTTATGTACTGGATCCTGTTAATTGGTCCTGAATATCATTTTACATCTTGTATCTCCTTTTGACTTTGTGAAGAGATGCTGTGTATTATCATGCAAACATTACACCGTGCTGCAGATATGCAGCCTTTTCTAAAAGTATGTGTTCCTTATTTAATCACATCATCAACATTGTCTTGAGGTCAATGATTATTTTGTCCGTTACTTATCTTTACTTAACATTTGCAGTGGAAATTGTGTGTGTGTGCATTGTTTTTATCTTTGCATAATGTCAAATGTCAGTCCGCCTGTATAAAAGAGGATGCAGGTCTGTCTGCACTCACTCAGGTTTTGGAGTCTACAGGTGAGTCTGTTTTTCAGTTTTAATACATTTTTCATTCAGTTTGAATGGATCAGTGATGTATTCAGCCGTCGAGTTCTTCGTTCTGCTTGATTAAAATGTGTTTTCTTCTGCATCTAACAGCAAACCAGTGACCATGAAGTGGGTCTTTGCCGTGTGTGCCATGGTGGCTCTTTCTGAGTGCCTCATCCAGTAAGTCAGGCTAACAAAGCCACAATCAAAACTCTACGAATCTTGTTTTTCTTTTCTTTTTTTTTCCCTTCTAAACTACATCAGTTCCTATGAAATCAATCAGAACATTACTGTGCATGTTAAAACTTCAGTTATACTCAGATTAAGGCTATAAATCAGCTTTTCAAAAGTCATGTAAACATCATAATTAGACTGAAATCGGAGTAAGCTTACTGAGAGTAACAAACCTAGATTTTGTGATTTTAAATAATTTTTTTTCAGGCATGTAAACGATAAATCAGAGTTAAGACACCTCATACATGCATACATTTCCTCACTGGTCATACCCCATTTATGCAACACATTTGCAAACCTTGGAATCCTATTAATTCCATCCATGTATATGTCTTACTCACATTATTGTGTTAATCAGAGTATGAAAAAAAACCAAAACATCAGTCTCGCATGTGTATAAACATGCTTAATGATGCTTACAGATTGTGTCATATCTGTTTTTAGTAATTTCAGTTAAAGTTTTTTTTTTTTTTTTTTNTTTTTTTTTTTTTTTTTGAGATTCTATTTGAATGGGTCACAGAATGAATAATGCATCAATCCTGATTTCTCATTCCACATGAGAGCAGTGAGAAGTTTTAGGAGCATCAAGCTAAGCGAAGCTAAAACATCTTCATGGGTCAATAAAGCAGCTTACTAATGTTTCCAAAAAAAAAAAAGACGTTTCTTTCCAAATTGTTAAAGACTCTCCCTTTGATGAATCCTAGGATTCCTCTGGAGAAGGGCAAGACTGCCAGGGAGATCCTGGAGGAGCAGGGTCTGTGGGAGGAGTACAAGACCAAGTACCCATACAACCCCATGGCCAAATTCGATGAACGGTTCGCTGTGGCCGACCAGCCTATGACCAACGACGCTGATGTATGTAACAGATGCTAAAACCAAATCAAAAGGATGAATTTAATTCAAGTTAGACTGGAGCTTTGATGAATGGTCATTTTTTGGTTGTATAGGCGGCCTGGCTTTTTGCTATTCATGCCTCTAAATTGTGGAATTCCCTGCCGGAGGACGTCAGGCACACTCAATATCTTTTTTTAATCAATCAATCAAACTTTATTTATACAGCACCTTTCATACAAGTAAATACAACTCAAAGTGCTTCANAATCAATCAAACTTTATTTATACAGCACCTTTCATACAAGTAAATACAACTCAAAGTGCTTCACAGATGACTAACAAACATACACACAAAATATTGATAACAGCTGATTAAAATATACATAAATTTAATACGATCAAACAAATTAAATTAAATTAAAATATAAAATCATAAACATGAAAGCCAGGCTGAACAGATGGGTTTTAAGTCTGCGTTTAAAAATATCAGGTTTTCAGCTTCCAATGACTTAGAGCGTAACGGCTAAAAGCTGCATCACCAAAAGTTTTAGTTAAGTTAAAAATAAAGTGCAAGAGGATCTGAAAGGTCTTACTGGTTCATGAATTAAAAGCATTTCTGATAGATATCTTGGTGCAAGCCCATACAGGTGCTTTAAAAACTAATAAAAGAATCTTAAAATCAACATGAAAACTGACAGGAAGCCAGTAAAGACTATAAAATAGGAGTAATGCGTGCGCTCCTCCTGGTCCTAGTCAGTACTCGTGCAGCAGAATTCTGAATTAATTGCAGGTGACTTATAGTGTTTTTGGGCAGATAGGAGAGTATTACAATAGTCAAGCCTACTAGTTATAAAAGCATGCACTAGTCTCTCTCTGTGTTGCTCAGAGAGAGAAACAAAAGACCTGTCTTAAGACTTATTTTTATCGTATGGCCTTGCCCTAACTGTGTTCTTATTATCTGTTTATCTACTTTATTATTTTACTTATTTTCTTTCTTAACTGTATTTATTGTTTCTTGGTTTGGATTTTAAATTGTCACTTGATTGTGTGTTAAACTTGGCTATATTGTTAAGCACTTTGTAACTCTGTTTGGAAAGGTGCAATATAAATAAAGTTATGATTATGTTTGGGCAGCACGGAGGCTTAGTGCTTAGCTTTGCCTCATAGCAAGAAGGTCCCGGGTTTGAGTCTGACCTGGTCCTTTCTATGTGGAGTTTACAATGTCTCCTCATGTCTGCGTGGGTTTCCTCCAGGTGCTCCGCTTCCTCCCACCTCCAAAGACATGCAGGTGAATTGGAAACTCTAAATCGTAGGTGAAACTCTACTGTTTCTGTCTCTGTGTGTCAGCCCTGTGATAGACTGGTGATCTGTCCAGGTGAACCCCGTCTCTCACCCAGTGACCGCTGGGATAGGCTCCAACCCCTTAACAAGACAAATGGGTATAGAAAAAGAATGGATGGATTATTATGTGTTTTATTGGATAATTGTGGCGCCCTCTCTTATTCCTCAGCTGGCTTACTATGGCGTCATCTCCATTGGAACTCCTCCTCAGTCCTTTAAGGTCATCTTTGACACCGGCTCATCTAATCTGTGGATTCCCTCCATCTACTGCAACAGCCCAGCCTGCTGTATGTCAAACAGTACTCACACACACACACACACACACACACACACACACACACACACACACGTTTTTAAAACAGATTCCAGATGGTTTGACAAAGGTTTCCTCAGTTTTTGCTCATGTGCCCTGGGTGTTTTACTGCCTGTGTTTTACTGTCGATAATGAAGAAAAAGTCTTTTGTCTTCGTGCTTGGACTTTGACAGGATCTACATTCTTTGCATTTTTGTAAACTATCTGTCTCATTTCTATTTTAAATGCTTTCAGAAGAAACTATTGCTCATGAGTCATTTCTTAACAATGAGCAGAGGAAGCCTTTTAACTTTTGTTGATGTATTTTGGTTAATTTATGTAAAACCAGTGGTGTGCCATCAGGGCCAACAAGGCCTTCTCTGCTGGCCTAGAGATTGTCAGAATCAGAAAATTATAATTTTATAATTTAATATATATTTTAATTAATGCTATACTTATTTTACAAAGTTCGTTCCCATCAGTCTATTATTAACGTCATTTCATTGCTACTCTCTCCCTCAGTCGCTCCCTCAGTACGTCCGTAGCGTTAACGCTACGCCACTAACCGGCCCTCTGATGACGTAGGCCAAGGCCAGCTAGAAGGCCCTGGCCTATAAAAGAATACGCCCAACATGGCAAACTCGAAATATGATTGGTTAAAGAATATGACAGTCAACAACATCGTCCCATTTGCTTGAATAGCAGAGGAGATTCACTGGAGATTCTGAAGGCCTCAGGCTACATTTTTTTTACCTGGAGACAGCACAGGTGGAAAATCTGATTGGATAAAAGCTCTAATTTATATGAGCTGTGCTGGAAGCAGCAAAACTGAGGGAGAGAGCAGCGATGAAGTGACGTTAATAACAAAACTGATGGGAACAAACTTTGTAAAATACATATAGCATTAATTAAAATATATATTAAATTATAAAATTATAATTTTCTGATGCTGACAATCTCTAGGTCAGCAGAGAAGGCCTTGCTGGCCCTGACGGCCTATACTGCTTTAATGATCAGGTTGTAATACTGCCTTTATGGTTACTTACATGGTGTTGCTTTGCTTTTATATGTCTTAAATTGCATCACTTCCTGTTTACTCACTTGTGAAACACTTGAGAACTGCTTTTAAAAGTGATCATGAAAATATTACCGTGGCCTTACAAATGCACACCATACCAGCAACTAGTGACTGGTTTTCGGACGTCTCTTCCTTTTCAGCCAGTCATGATAAGTTCAATCCTGGTACGAGCAGCACCTACAGGCACAATGGCTCTCCTCTCAACATTCGCTACGGCACCGGCAGCATGACCGGCTTCCTGGGATACGACACGGTGACGGTGAGACAAAATCACACAGCAACACTTTAACTTTACAATCAGGATGAGCTGATACCACTTTTTTAATTCCGATCTGACATTGATACCAATTCCTTATTTCCAATCCGATACCAATTTCCCACTGACGTTACATTTTGGCCTAAAAACCCAAAAACATTTAGGTTAAATTGTTTATTGCTGACCATTTAAATACCAAGAATGAGTAAAAGAATTCTCAACTGTTCTCCATTTGTCTGTCAGAGTATTTTCATGCTGTAGGTGAACAAAATGACAATTTTTAATTTCCGAAAACAACGGATGTTTTTGTCCAATGTCTGATACAGCATTTAAAGGACCATACCGTCCATTTTGCATGTTTGAGCCTAATATAAATTTTAATACATGTAACATTACTGACAATCATTTCCCAAAGCATACTACTGGAACAGTGAATTAAAAATGTTTTTCCTACCTTCCAGACCTCCATTGGTTTCAGTTCATTCTGCTATTAAAATCAACTTGTTGATACTTGAAACGTTCTTGGGATAGGTAATCCATCATCACCAACAAGACGTGTATTCAGGGTTTTTTTTTTAGAAGGTACGTAATTTTAGCGTTTAAGCTCAATAAAAAGTATGGAGTGAATGTATGCCTCCACCAGGGAATATAGTCCCAAAAGAAGACCTGTGTTTATGGAAAAATTTAAAGGACCATGACTTCATAAGGCTGTGTAACTATTAGCAGGAGAAACATGGATTTTTAAGGTGGGTGTATCACTTGAATATTTGATTTTGAAAGATTAAGAGATTTAACAAAATATCAGGAAAGCTGAAATACGGTTTCATCCTTTGGGAAATGATTGTCAGCAACATGTATGAAAATTGAATATATTAGGCTCAAACATGCAAAATGGCCAGTATGGTCCTTTAAGGCCAATATTGGCCTGATACCGATACTGAATATTGGATCAGCTCATCCCCACTTTACAATGAAAATAAAACTTAAAGAAATGAAAAAATAACACTAAATTAAATTTTTATTAATCCCTGTATTTGTGTGTGTGTCAGGTGGGCGGGCTCGCTGTGAGGAACCAGATCTTTGGGATGAGTGTGACTGAAGCTCCTTTCATGCAGTACATGCGTGCTGATGGTATTTTGGGCCTGGCTTACCCACGCCTATCTGCCTCCGGCGCCACACCTGTCTTTGATAACATGATGAGGGAGGACCTGGTGAGCCAGGACGTCTTCTCCGTCTACCTGAGCTCGTAAGAAGAGCTGCACCTTTCTAGTGAAATGAATAGTTTTGTTGGTTATATAAGTGTGAAATCATTTGTAACTTGAGGCAGCAACAAAACACAACACACATATTCAAGGTTCAAGAAAAAGTTCAGTTACAACATCAGTCTACATGACCTAAAACTACATAATATAGCATCTAACACATCAGAAATGATGAATCTTGCAGTATATACAGTGTACAGTTATATCTGACCTCTGACCTCAATGATTCATTCTCTGCCAACCAAGAACAGACATCAAGGCCACAGCAAGCACAGGACCACACAATGGACAGTGGAAAAAAACTTTACCCTAAAAACCTTTCAATTCAGTTTAAAAAATGAATTTATTTTCAACACTTTTAATATGTAATGGTAGGTTATTCCAATGAATAGCTGCCCTATACAAGACAGTCTTCTTTATTAAAGCGTTGAGAAAGGTCAGTCTTACCAGTCACAGCTTCTCTAGTTTTATAAAAGTGTTTATCTTCAACAAAAGCCACTTTTGAATAAATACATTCATACTTATTCGTTTATTTATACGAATATTCGTATTCGTATAATACATACATACATACATATATACTCCCTGAAAAAAAGGGTTAAAATACCCAAGTCAACATCTTTTCTACCTTCAAGTAGGACAAATTCTTGCTCGTAGGTTTATTCATCCATAAGCTCTCTGACTTTCCTCTGCAGTAACTCTCAGACTGGCAGTGTGGTGACCTTTGGTGGTGTTGACCCCAACCACTACTATGGTTCTATCACCTGGATTCCCCTCTCCAATGAGCTGTACTGGCAGATCACAGTGGACAGGTAAAGGAGGAGATACTCCATCACAGGACGCTCAAAATGCTTGATGCATGTCGTACTTCCCTTCCAGCATCACCGTTAACGGTCAGGTGGTAGCTTGTGCTGGCGGTTGCCAGGCTATCGTGGACACTGGCACGTCTCTGATCATTGGTCCTCAGAACGACGTTGCTGGCATCAACCGCGGGGTGGGAGCTTCCAGCCAGAATGGAGATGTAAGTGGCTAAAAGAAGGAGTGTACTGAAGCCTGAGTCTGAATAAAATACAAGTTAAGTGAGTGGAAAGATGATGAAGTTTCTCTTCCTCTTCGTTTTCCATCTGTACTCAGTATGTTGTCAACTGTAACAACATTTCCCAAATGCCTGAGTTGACCTTCAACATCCGTGGACAGGCATTCACCCTCCCAGCCTCTGCCTATGTCCGTCAGGTAAGTGTCTCTACCTCTGCCAAACTGTGTTTGCTCATCTCATCAAACTTTTCCTCCCCTTACATTCATCTCCCCATCCTCCAACAGTCTCGGTACTATGGCTGCCGTACTGGCTTCAGCAACGGAGGTGACAGCCTGTGGATCCTGGGAGACGTCTTCATCAGACAGTACTATTCTATCTTCAACAGAGCCCAGAATATGGTGGGTCTGGCTAAGGCTAGATAAGTTTAAGATGATTCCCCCAAGAGCCATGCAACAATCAAATAAATTTGTAATAGTACTTATAAGGTGCATGATTTCTGTGCTGCTGTGCAATAAAATGAGTTGA
Source organism: Lucifuga dentata (assembly GCA_014773175.1). NCBI lineage: Eukaryota > Metazoa > Chordata > Actinopteri > Ophidiiformes > Bythitidae > Lucifuga > Lucifuga dentata. Next base: position 43,567 of record VXCM01003441.1, read on the forward strand.
AGCAATTGTGGTGTAATGGTTTCCTATGTAAACTGAACTATAAATACACAATTCTGTACTGGGATGCAACCATGCACAGCAGACAGTATAAAATATCCTTTCATTTGTTTGTAAAGTTGAAAACACAAACATTAGCCACAATACACTTTTTCACTTACTGATAAGTTTTTAAGAGTTAAATATCACTCTTAGTTTATATCCAGATCTAGCTGCTCCAGAACATACAGGAGGAAGAAAAAAAAGGGTTTGTCCCTTCATTCTACCCAGAACAATTTTCTTTGTTGGTATGAGGATGTTGCATTGCAGCCAATTTCATCTCAGAACATCAACATAATCATAAAACACTGCGTAAGAAAAATTATTTACATTTCCTCATAGAATGGAATCCTTGCTGACAAAAACTGGTATAGCTACAACAGACACATTAGATTTGAGTACACAGGCGTTCAAAAGTTTGAAATCACACAGATATTTTCATGAATTTGATAGAAATTGATATTTTTATTCACTGATGTACAATTAAATTAATCTGAAATTACAGCCAATGTCATAGTAACATTCTTTTATTTGATAAAATTGTTCTGTTCATCAGACATTCCTCCATTTGCAGACCTTTGACATTCTACCTGTGAGTTTTTGAAGACATTCAGAAAAAATTTCAACCCATGGCTTCTGTAGCTCTTCAAATATGCACCTAGTTTGTAGAACATTTTTGGTAAAGCTCGTCCCACAAGAAATAGGGTTCAAATCTGATGATTTTGCAGGCCAGTCCATCTCAGATATGTTCTCCTTCTGGATCCCAAATACCTCAAACAGACTCATCTATCCATAAAAGTCTTTTGCAGTCATCCACTATCCACTGTCTGTGCTCTTTTGCCTATTTTAAGCTTTTCTTTTTATTTGCCACTTCCAGATGTGGCTTTTTCTTTGAAACTCTGCCTTTAAGGCTAGCATCCCAGAGTCATCTTTTCACTGTTGCAGATGACACTGATATTTGGTTTTTAGAATTTATTATTTCTCTTTTTACAAAGTAAATAATAATATGCTCAGTTGAATTAGAGACATCAAAATTTGAATTGACAAAGAATGGAATTGCAAGGTTTTCATAAGTGTAATGTTGAAAACATGAATAGGCACAATTTTTCACTTATTCTAAAGCATGTATTTAGTGAGTTAAATATTCCCCTTGAGCCATATCCTGGTCTAGCTGAAGAGGAACATGCAGAGAGAGAGAGAGAAAAGGATTTGTCCCTTCATTCTACCCAGAAGAACTTTCTTTGTTGTTATGAGGATGTTGCATTGCAGCCAGTTTCATCTCAGAACATCAACATAATCATGAAACACTGCATAAGAAAAATGATTTACATTTCCCCATAGAATGGAATCCTTGCTGACAAAAACTGGTATAGCTACAACAGACACATTAGATTTGAGTACACAGGCGTTCAAAAGTTTGAAATCACACAGATATTTTCATGAATTTGATAGAAATTGATATTTTTATTCACTGATGTACAATTAAATTAATCTGAAATTACAGCCAATGTCATAGTAACATTCTTTTATTTGATAAAATTGTTCTGTTCATCAGACATTCCTCCATTTGCAGACCTTTGACATTCTACCTGTGAGTTTTTGAAGACATTCAGAAAAAATTTCAACCCATGGCTTCTGTAGCTCTTCAAATATGCACCTAGTTTGTAGAACATTTTTGGTAAAGCTCGTCCCACAAGAAATAGGGTTCAAATCTGATGATTTTGCAGGCCAGTCCATCTCAGATATGTTCTCCTTCTGGATCCCAAATACCTCAAACAGACTCATCTATCCATAAAAGTCTTTTGCAGTCATCCACTATCCACTGTCTGTGCTCTTTTGCCTATTTTAAGCTTTTCTTTTTATTTGCCACTTCCAGATGTGGCTTTTTCTTTGAAACTCTGCCTTTAAGGCTAGCATCCCAGAGTCATCTTTTCACTGTTGCAGATGACACTGATATTTGGTTTTTAGAATTTATTATTTCTCTTTTTACAAAGTAAATAATAATATGCTCAGTTGAATTAGAGACATCAAAATTTGAATTGACAAAGAATGGAATTGCAAGGTTTTCATAAGTGTAATGTTGAAAACATGAATAGGCACAATTTTTCACTTATTCTAAAGCATGTATTTAGTGAGTTAAATATTCCCCTTGAGCCATATCCTGGTCTAGCTGAAGAGGAACATGCAGAGAGAGAGAGAGAAAAGGATTTGTCCCTTCATTCTACCCAGAAGAACTTTCTTTGTTGTTATGAGGATGTTGCATTGCAGCCAGTTTCATCTCAGAACATCAACATAATCATGAAACACTGCATAAGAAAAATGATTTACATTTCCCCATAGAATGGAATCCTTGCTGACAAAAACTGGTATAGCTACAACAGACACATTAGATTTGAGTACACAGGCGTTCAAAAGTTTGAAATCACACAGATATTTTCATGAATTTGATAGAAATTGATATTTTTATTCACTGATGTACAATTAAATTAATCTGAAATTACAGCCAATGTCATAGTAACATTCTTTTATTTGATAAAATTGTTCTGTTCATCAGACATTCCTCCATTTGCAGACCTTTGACATTCTACCTGTGAGTTTTTGAAGACATTCAGAAAAAATTTCAACCCATGGCTTCTGTAGCTCTTCAAATATGCACCTAGTTTGTAGAACATTTTTGGTAAAGCTCGTCCCACAAGAAATAGGGTTCAAATCTGATGATTTTGCAGGCCAGTCCATCTCAGATATGTTCTCCTTCTGGATCCCAAATACCTCAAACAGACTCATCTATCCATAAAAGTCTTTTGCAGTCATCCACTATCCACTGTCTGTGCTCTTTTGCCTATTTTAAGCTTTTCTTTTTATTTGCCACTTCCAGATGTGGCTTTTTCTTTGAAACTCTGCCTTTAAGGCTAGCATCCCAGAGTCATCTTTTCACTGTTGCAGATGACACTGATATTTGGTTTTTAGAATTTATTATTTCTCTTTTTACAAAGTAAATAATAATATGCTCAGTTGAATTAGAGACATCAAAATTTGAATTGACAAAGAATGGAATTGCAAGGTTTTCATAAGTGTAATGTTGAAAACATGAATAGGCACAATTTTTCACTTATTCTAAAGCATGTATTTAGTGAGTTAAATATTCCCCTTGAGCCATATCCTGGTCTAGCTGAAGAGGAACATGCAGAGAGAGAGAGAGAAAAGGATTTGTCCCTTCATTCTACCCAGAAGAACTTTCTTTGTTGTTATGAGGATGTTGCATTGCAGCCAGTTTCATCTCAGAACATCAACATAATCATGAAACACTGCATAAGAAAAATGATTTACATTTCCCCATAGAATGGAATCCTTGCTGACAAAAACTGGTATAGCTACAACAGACACATTAGATTTGAGTACACAGGCATTCAAAAGTTTGAAATCATACAGATATTTTCATGAATTTGATAGAAATTGATATTTTTATTCACTAATGTACAATTAAATTAACCTGAAATTACAGCCAATGTCATAGTAACATTCTTTCATTTGATAAAATTGTTCTATTCAGATATTCATCAAATAATCCTCCATTTGCAGCAATTACAATTTTGCAGACCTTTGACATTCTACCTGTGAGTTTTTGAAGACGTTCAGGGGAAATTTCAACCTAGTTTGCCTAGTTTGTAGAACATTTTTGGTAAGGCTCGTCCCACAAGAGCTCCATAGGTTCAAATCTGGTGATTGTGCAGGCCAGTCCATCACACATATGTTCTCCTTCTGGATCCCAAATACCTCAAACTTAGACTCATCCATCCATAAAACTATTTTCCAGTCATCCACCATCCACTGTCTGTGCCTATTTTAACCTTTCCTTTTTATTTACTACTTTCAGATGTGGCTTTTTCTTTGAAACTCTGCCTTTAAGGCCAGCATCCTGGAGTCATCTTTTCACTGTTGCAGATGACACTGATATTTGTTTTTTTGAATTTATTCTTTCTCTTTTTATACGTGGAACCATAGCAAATTATAATATGCTCAGCTGAATTAGAAACATCAAAATTCAATTTTAAAAAACTTGGAATTACAAAGTTTTTACAAGTGTAAAGATGAAAACACAAATAAAAGGCACAATTTTTCACTTGCTGATATGTTTTTAAATAACTAACATTCAGTAAGTTAAAAATCTCCCTTGAGTACAGAGGTGTTGAGCTGAAGAGGAACATGCAGAGTAAAAAGCCAAGGGTTTCTCCCATCATTCTACCTATTAAAACTTTCTTTGTTGGTATGAGGATGTTGGATGGCAGCCAGTTTCATCTCAGAACACTGCACTATTATCAAACAGTGCATCGAAAAAATAATTTCCTCACAGAATGGGATTCTTGCAGACCAAAACTTCTCACAACCAATCAGCTTGTCAGCCTTATGATGATGTCACTTCTTGCATACTTAATAGCATAAAAGCCGGCACGGAGAGAATCATAGACTCATCGACTGCAAAGTCAAAGCTGAGGCAGAAGAACTCAAGAAAGGCTGGAAATCACCTCAACAAGGTAGGCGGCATTCATCATAACTTTTGAGTTTAAACCTTTCTTCATTTTGTAAGAAGATTGTTAGCTAGAAACCACTACAAATGAAAGATCTGAAGATTATGAAAGATTTGAAAGCTGATTTTTTTTTTTTTTTTTTTNTTTTTTTTTTTTTTTTTTTGTTTTTTTGTTTTGCTTGCTTATATGCAGGATTCCGAGATGGCTCAACCTAAAGGGAGAAAAGAAGAAACCAGCTACAGTGACGGGATGTCAAAACTCCCTTCTCTGCTTCGGAACATTCCGATTCAGAGTCTGGCTCTACCCGGTAAGATGATATTCCGAACAGATACACAGTACTTTGCCCACATCGCACTGAATGTTTCTGAGTCACAGACATTAAACACAATTACAATGCATGTATATATGTGTGTTTGATAAATTCTAGGTAGTCATGAGTCAATGAGTTATGACTTGGACATAAATTCCTCGATAATTGAGAAAAAATTCAAGGATCTCCCAATTGCAAATGACATGAAACGTGAAATCGTGTACAAATGGGCAAAAACTCAGGTAAGGGTAATTCACAACCTGTCAGTACCTGTGTTTGTGTGTGTAAGGAGGGTAGAGGGATAATGGATGTTTGACTGTTTTTGTGTATTTTTGTATAGGAGGTGACCATCACACAGCAGCTGGATGCAGGGATTCGCTACTTTAACCTGAAGATTGCTCGCGATCCAACAGATAAAGACCCCGCTGAGCTGCACTTTTATAACGGTCTGTTGACACGGACTAATGTTGTGGTAAGTATGTCATGCATTAATATGTTTCTTTATCAGTAAACCTCCATAGCTGTTCATGAGTAGTCCAACTTGAGGACCAGGATTGAGAACCACTGTCATATGGTGTCATAAAATGCATCTGCAGTTTGTTACGACAGGAAACCAGGACATAATACTATATATAGTGTGGCTTCCCCACTTGCTCCCACTCTCAGGGAAGACTGTGGCACCGTCCTTAGAGCCAACATAACAGATATTTAACTTCAAGGTGAGCAATATCAAAACAACAAACAGAGAACATTCTAATTGGCTCTAAACTTCCCTCAATCAAAATAATAAGGAAACTCAAAAGCAGATCTAACCTGATCGCCTAATGAAAAACACAGGAGAAAATAAAGTGCACAAACTAAATAGGCTTCTCACTCCTTACGTGTCTGCTGCTGTGTAATCTGGGTGACTATATACAAAGTGCTTTAGAGTATTATGGATGCAATGATAAAATTAACTGTCCAAAGAAGTTATCTGTCTTTTGAATTCGAAGTCCAAACTGAACAGTTAATTTTTTAAAACTGAGGTAAAATAGAGCAGATGCAATTTTTTCACGTGATGCAACTGTATGAGAGAAATCACCATTTCACTCCTGTGATCAGAGCGTGTTCCTTGACATAAATGACTGGGCAGGGAAGCACCCCAAAGAGGTCATCATCCTGGCTTTGTCGGGCTTCATAAACTTTGATGAGGGACTTCACTTCCACCTACTCAACTTCATCAATGGCCTGTTTGGATCCAAAGCTGTTCCTCCTTATGTAAAGTATCTGAGTCAACTACTGTAACTTTCAAATAGCTCAACCTAAGATCATAAAATAAAACAACATCTTCATCTGTCACTACAGGAAACACCTACCCTGAGCTACTGCTGGGAAAAGGGAGAGATGTCATAATTTCATATGACTACGTAGCAAAAGAGTACCCAGTGATTTGGAAAAAAATGCCTTACACAAGTGCCAAAACAATGGAGCCTGGACAGGTTGAACTGAAGCTGAGTGACTTTCTGGCAGCTGGGAGGCCTCCGAGTAAGTTTTCTATTTTCTTTTATCTCTGAAACTTGAATACAGATAACCCAGGTTCAGTCTTTCCTCATAGTACTATGGTGTATAAAGTAAATATGTGGTAAATACAAACTAACTGAGGTATTCAGTCCAAGTTTCCTTGTTTTAAATGGTCTTTGCCCCTTTAAATTAAATAAAAAGGTCACAGAGGACTGCGTTCATGGCTTTTCAGCCTACATTTGTCCAAAGTGTATTACTCAAGCCGTTGATGATGTAAATTTTGCTCCTTAATGTCAAATTTCTACAAAGATAAGGAACTTATGAAATATATTTTGGCAAAACATTATCTGTGCATTANTGTCAAATTTCTACAAAGATAAGGAACTTATGAAATATATTTTGGCAAAACATTATCTGTGCATTAAGTCTTAACACCATTTGGCAATGATGTACAAAAATGTTTAAAAAAAATTACACCGCACCGCTCCACTTTTTTTTTTTTATGAATTATGACAGGAATTTCTTTGTGACATCCTGCCTTAATATGAAGGTTCAAAGAGAACAAAATAAACAAATCACATTCTTTTTTTTTTTAACTCGTATAAACAATTATTTCCACATGGTTATAGTACACTTAACTCAAGTGAAACATGATCGCAATTAAATACTAAGCTAAATACAGACTAAAACTCCCACCCGCCCATTAGCATTTGACAAAACAACTGTGCACAGCGGAAATGCTGTTTATGTAACTTGATAATCATAAGAGTGCTGCTATTTAAAATTTACAGGCATTTCTGGGCAATGAGACGACTGAGATTTCTTTTGAACAGGTTTTTTTGCATGTGGCTTGAATCTGACTCTGCTGGATGGTCAAGCAGCAGTGCACTTCATTCAAGTCCACAACTCACTTGCCGGCGTCACGCTGAAGGTTCTGCCACAGCTGCTGAATTGGGTGAAAATTCAGACTCCAGGCGGTGGGACAACATGTGTGAACAACATCGCCTCAGACATGGTGAATTATGATGACTTTGTCTCCACTGTCGTCAAGCTCAATGACAAAATAGCAATATGTCTTACACAGTAGCTGCTGTGAAACACTAGAACACCAAGAGAACACCAAGGCCAGGCACTGATTAAAAGGAACACAAATATAAATTTAGTTTTCTCATTCAGCTTCAAGTAGCAGGAAAGCTCTAGGCTCTATTTCTTTCTCCATACAGACGCGTAATCGTTACATTTTCATCATGGGAGTAATCATTTTATTTTACAAATATTTCTAATTATGGTTTGTCATGATTTGTTTCAGAAATTAATTATTTTTGAGGCTTTAATCCATATGAATACCATATGTGTGATTTTGCATGATTTACTTTCTATTTAGCGTTTCATTTTTGAGTGTTTTAATTGATTAAGATTTTCTGTTCTGTTGTGATTTTTGGTTTTTGGGTTACTTTTCCCTTTTTTTCTGTGTTATTCCTTATTCAGTGAAGTGGATTCCAAAACATGTACAATCAATAAATGTCCAGGTTTTGGCAGTGGTTGTTTTGAAAGGTCCTGTCCTGTCAGAGTGCCACCATGTGTCAAATTCTGATGTCACAATAAAGTTTTTATCCGCTCAGTAAGAGTTTACGTTTATGTTGGCAAATTAGCTGCTGGCTGCTGTTAGCACTGTCATGACCCGATTTGACCCGGAAAACTAATTTGGGCCACGCATGCACGTCTCATTTAGGAACACGTCTACATCCGGTCATCGTTTTCCTTTTTTACGACATAGATTTAAGATCTTGCTCAACTGCCAGAAAGAAGTAACACTTTTTGCATTTCTCTCAGTTACTCAGAGACTATTTGGACTAGACCAACCAAATTTTTATATATTAAATTAACATCTGTCTGCTAATTACCCATACCATTTAAAGACAATTATATATGACATATTGTTCACAATATTTATTTGAATGGAAGAAGTCAGATGTTGCAACCAACCCTAACCCTGGGGACGGTTGCAACATGTTAAAAAATACATTAAATTTCAGTAATTAATATTTGGTTTTGTCTCAATGAGCACAGTATTGTGAAAATATGTAGTTTTACAATAATATGATGGTATTATTTATTTATACAATAATATAGTAATATTTGTCAAATAATAGTTATTTAGTTTTGTTTATGCGTAGAACATAGGCCTACCTTGCGTCAATGTGCAGATTTTACAGATGCTATTCAATCTCCATATGTCCATGTTAGACAGGAAGAATGGAGATTTTGCAATGCAACAAACTTTTACTAAACATGTATTTACTGTACAAACTGTTTTAGAAACTGATTTTTGTCATACTCCAGCGAGCATGAACTGCAACCTTGGGTTTCCTGAAAGGCACACAGACATCTGAAAATGACACTAAGACCAAACACCCCCTGTCAAAGGTTCATAAATGAACGATCAACCCCCTCCCCCCANAATGACACTAAGACCAAACACCCCCTGTCAAAGGTTCATAAATGAACGATCAACCCCCTCCCCCCACCAACAATTCTGCTGGCTCCTGTTTTAATATGGCTGTATATAGTCATAACAAAACACCATGTGCTAGCTGGTCACACTGATTTTGACACATGCTGACCATGTCACTTAGAAGTCAACAAAACAATGATTCAAAATAAATAAGTTTTGATTAATTCATACAAAAAGTCAGGACATGTGGAGCCCCTTAGGGGTCATGTGTGTAAAAAAAAATAAAGTGGGTCTAAAAAACAAACAAAAAAAAAAACTTTTTTCTCTTTTTTTTCCTCATTTTTTTTCTCCTTGTTTTTTCTATTTTTTTNTTTTTTTTTTTTTTTTTTTTCTCCCTGACACCTTCCGGGCTCTGTACTTAGCTTGTTCCCAGTTCTATTAAATTATTTTATCAGCTTCATTTTTAAATTCATCATTGCCTAAAAATGCAATTTAATTTCCAATAGTCTCTATTATAAGTATTTTCTATTGGTCCCATCATATTTATTTTAATTGTAATAGTTTTATGGTCACTCATGATTGAGGGCTCTGTCAGAACTGAATCCACTTTATTTTCCAGGTTTTGTGATGTCAGCCAAATAGCTAGCTATTTTTATTGCACCAAGTATAATGATTTTGGTTTGGGTATTTCTGTCTTCATATATCTATTAAACCGTTCCTTTTACATACAGTACATTCTCCAAATCATTGGGTTCATTACTATTTCTAGGAGGCCATCTGTCTAAAGTTTCATTCATGACTATATTAAAGTCTCCTCCCCATAATATATGGGCTGAAGGAAATGTCATCATTAAGTTTCCAGTCTTATCTTGAATAGTTAAATAAGGCTCTGTTTCTTTGCTTATTGTTTGTAGCATAAACATAAATAGAATTATCCATCTTCCCTCTATATGATGTCTAATAATCTGACCTGTGAATTTCCTTTTGAGAATAGGAACACCAGCTGATCTTACTACCACAGGAAAACAATATATCCTTCCCCCATTTTCCAGGTGAAATCAGGTAGCACGTTAGCACTTTAACATTGTAGGGATGGCAATTTCAAGAATTTGAGACTTCTTGATACATGTACTGTATAGCTCACTTATTTCAAAACATTTTGAAACGTCTGGAAATGTCTCACTCAAGGTTGGCATCTACTGGCAGGTGATGAAATTGCAGCAGGTGTTGGTATTGCAGCAGGCAGTGTAGTTGCAGCAGGTGGTGTAGTTGCAGCAGGTGTTGGTATTGCAGCAGGTGGTGTAGTTGCAGCAGGTGTTGGAATTTGCAGCAGTGTTGAATGCCTCCTGTTCCGAAAAGTGAAGTTTCCGTGCAGATGCACTGAAACCATCAGTTATTGAGGACTTGTATGTATGTGAGCAAAGAGACACATTTGGTGCTGTGTCTCAGGTGGTATAGTTTATAGACCTTATGACAAATATTTATCTTATCACATTTATGTCATGGCAACTGACAATTCTTTTGTTTATTATATTTATGAGATGATGATTATATCTGCATTTTAATTTCTGCCAATTGTTTTGCACCAGTTTTCAGTAATTCCTTTAACTTGATTCAAACTTGTGGCACAAGTTTGGGGTGTTGTTTTGCCACGCCTCCTAAAGCGTCACGTGATGTCTGCGTGAGAAATTTCAAAGCAGTAGTCGGGATGCTGAGACGAGCGTTGCTACACTTAGCGTCCAGAAGTCGCCGTGTGGAGGCAGCACGGGTGTTTAATGTGGCTTCTTTGGGAGCGGATAGTCCCCAGCAGAAGCAGAGGATTTATACCAAGTGTTTAGGACGTACCACCCACCCAACAAGCGACAAGCCCCCGCATCTCCAGCCCCAGCCAGTCCGCTACTGGTGCAGGTAAAGCCACGGTTAGCAGTTAGCTAACGCTAGCTGACAGCTTGACATGTTGCACAAACGTGGTTGACGTAACAAGAACTAAAATTAGTGGCATGAAAGCTGGTCTGGTTATGTTGCTGGTAGCATAATAGCTACTGCGAAGATTATTTAAAGCTGCGGTTATATATTTAAAGTTGTTTATCACTTATTTTCAGTAATTTGGTGACTTTTGCTATGACTTTGCAAGGTATTACAACAACCAGCTCCTGCTAAAGTACTGTAGCTAGGTTAGTGAAACGCTCATAAGCTAGCAGTGTAAAGCATAGAAGTTGCTCATATTTGTTAAATATTTATTGTAACAGCATTTGTTAGTAAATTTCTATGTCAGCCGAATTTATAAGTATGTTGTAATGTTCTGGAAAATGTGTTGTAATGTTATCTGAGGCGTGTGCCTTTGTCGACAAACAAGGTCAAAACAATTTAGGAGATTTTCAAATGGAATTCAATGCGAGTGTCCTTGAGGTAACAGTTACGTGTGCAGTAGCTGAGAGGAACTTACACAATGCAGCAAGCACACACACACACACACACACACACACAAACAAACAAATGCAGCCAACATGGCTAGTGTCGACAAAATTATCATTGTTTTGTTTTTTATACACAATTATATGCTTGCCTGAGCCTAATTTAGTCCGCACACTGCCATGCTTACAGTCTAACATAAATGTTACCCATTTTGTAATCCAGCAGCAAGGATAAACTCTTTACATAATACCTCACAGGGTTTTTATTATAAAATAAAGCTATGATACAATAGTAAAAGCAGTAATTTGTGTGTTTTTTGTGTAGTTCATCAGTTTTAATGAGTATGGCATCAGGAGGTGAAGGGTCCTCATCCACCCCTCAGAAACCCACCAACAGGTTAGCCAAGGAGAGGTCGCCCTACCTGCTACAACATGCACACAACCCTGTTGACTGGTGAGTGACTGAAAAAACACAGGACGAGCATTCTTCTGAAAGCTGCTCCTTCATGAAGTAATGTGCTCTTCATCTTAGGTTTCCATGGGGACAGGAGGCTTTTGAAAAAGCCGTGAAAGAAGACAAGCCCATCTTTTTATCAGGTGAAGTACACCTTCAACACCTGCCATTAAAGGACCATACCACCCATTTTGCATGTTTGAGCCCGATATATTCAATTTTCATACATGTTACGTTACTGACAATCATTTCCCAAAGGATAAAACTGTATTTCAGCTTTCCTGATATTTTGCAAAATCTCTTAAGCTTTCAAAATCAAATATTCAAGTGATACACCCACCTTAAAAATCCACGTTTCTTCTAAAATTCAACGGTCATTTAAATTTTTCCATAAACACAGGTCTTCTTTTGGGACTATATTCCCTGGTGGAGGCATACATTNGAATACACGTCTTGTTGGTGATGATGGATTACCTATCCCAAGAACGTTTACAGTATCAACAAGTTGATTTTAATAGCAGAATGAACTGAAACCAATGGAGGTCTGGAAGGTAGGAAAAACATTTTTAATTCACTGTTCCAGCAGTATGCTTTGGGAAATGATTGTCAGTAATGTATGAAAACTGAATACATTAGGCTCAAACATGCAAAATGGGTGGTAATGCATATTTCATTTTGGGGGGGGGGGGGAATTTAACCCTGAAATTCCTCACATTTCAGAATGAGAAAAAGAAACCTTTCAAACATTTTTGTTATTTTGACAAATCACATCTCGATACATTTCTGAAATGAGAAGCCTGCCATGTAACGACACTCTGTTCCTTACTAACTGTCATAGTGGGCTACTCTACATGCCATTGGTGCCATGTGATGGAGAGGGAATCTTTTGAAGATGAAGAAATTGGCAAAATTCTTAGTGACAACTTTGTCTGCATCAAAGTAGACAGAGAAGAGAGACCTGATGTGGACAAGGTCTACATGACCTTTGTACAGGTGAGTTCATGCATATTTTGTCACATTTACGTCAAGGATTTCCATTCAGTCCCTCCTCAACTTTTCTCTGACAGCCATCTTTCATCATTTGGGGTTACTAATGTGTTTCCAGGCAACAAGTGGAGGTGGAGGATGGCCTATGAGTGTGTGGTTGACCCCTGACCTTCGACCTTTCATCGGAGGCACCTATTTCCCTCCCAGAGACGGGGGAAGAAGACCCGGGTTCAAAACAATTCTCAGCCGTATCATAGAACAGGTAATGAGTCAGTCTTAGCCAAAGCAGAGAGTTTGTCATCTTCATGCTAATGTGCGGCCCATTTCCCTCAGTGGCAGAATAACCGTTCTGCTTTGGAGTCCACCGGGACGAGAGTCGTGGAGTCTTTGAGGAAAGGAACTGCCATTTCTGCAAATCCAGGGACGACTCCACTGCCGGCTCCGGATGTTGCTAAACGCTGCTTCCATCAGTTAGCTAATTCCTATGAGGAAGAGTATGGAGGTTTCAGAGAGGCTCCCAAGTTCCCCACTCCAGGTACACACGCCCTGCTGGGCCTTCTTAAAGGACCACACCAGTGGTTTTACATGGTTTTAGTCTAATATATACAACCCACGTACATGTTACATTACTGACATCAATTTCCCCAAGCATACTACAGTAGCAGTAAATATCAGAATTGTTTTTCCTGCCCTTCCAGGCTGCCATTGTTTGCAGTTCATTACAGTACACTGTAACAAATAAACTTGTAGAGTAAGGCTGTCACGATATCAGATTTTCGCTCCACAGTTATTGTGGCCAAAAGAATTCACGATAACAATATTATCGTGATATCTGTAGAAAATTAGAAAAAAAAAATATTAATGCTATCAGTCAAATTCATCTTTAACTTTATTTATTGTGCGTTTTGTCTCTTTTTTGTCAAAT
>VXCM01003444.1:2411-26191 GCA_014773175.1 Lucifuga dentata
CCACACACACACACACACACACACACACACTCCTCCAGAGGAATCCAAATGTTTTAATTAGAGCTGATAAGCAGAGACAAGGAGAGCATTGAGGCTCTGACACACAGAGAGAAGCTCCCATCGCTGCCTGATAACCAAACTACTCAGACCCCACTTACAGCCTCTCAAACCGCTCTCCTCCTCCTCCGCCTCCGCCTCCTCCTCCTCCTCTTCCTGTTCTGCTCCCTCCGCACCTCAGCTAAGGGAACATCTCATCCCTGTTTTGTGAAGCAGACAGTGTCCAAAGTATCTGAAGCTTTTGCTCAGCTTGTCGTCTCTCAGCTCTAATCAGCTCCGTTTGCTACATTCTCATCTCAGAGCCCAGCCTTCATCAAACCTCCTGTGTTTCTCCCTCTCATGTCTCACAGCATCTGTTTGTAAAAGACAGGGAGGGGGGGACACGACATGTCCCCCCTTCCCCGTCTTTCAGTCAGTCTCTCAGGTCACATGTTCTTTATGCCACATTATTAATTTCAATGGAAATGATCCATAAGTCTACAGGGCGGGGAGAGAGACTCAGGGCCAAAAAATATCCTGGGGGGAACGGGATGTATAAGTATAAAAATAACAACCTTATGTATTCTATCATTAATTAAAAAAAATAAAAAATAAAAAATAAAAAAATATATATATATATATATATATGTATATACTGTATGTATGTGTGTGTGTGTATAATATATATGTGTGTGTGTATATGTCTATATATGTATGTAAAAGTGTATGTATACATAATTATATGTGTATGTATGTGTATATGTATGTATATGTGTATGTGTATGTCTGTTAATAAAGATTTTTAAAAAATCCTAACCTTGAACCAACACACACACACACACACACACACACACACAGAGCCATAGACCCATCCAACACTCATAAAGTGCAGAAGTTATTAATGTTTCACTTTCTGTCAGAGAAAAGAAAACTTTTTCCTGGACAGAATCAAACTGAAATGAATAAATAGAACAACTTCAAAAGAAAGCCCTGCTGATAATATCTGTCATTACAGCTATTAACTATAAGTATATAATAAATATGTTGGAAGTGGTGTGAATGGCTGAATAATTGAGTGGCTTCTGCTTTTCAGCAGCTTGAAGGCAAAGCAGCAGAACGTCAAGCTGATCTGACAGGAAGGAAAGACGCTTTCTTTTCAAGATCAAGTTCAAAGTGCAGCAGGCCGACGTCTTCCTCAGTGTCCCTGACTGCACCTGTGCTGCTTTAGGAATCTCTCGCTCTCTCACACACACACATGCACACACACAGTCACTTACATGAGAGTGACAGACAACTTTTGCTTTGGACTGGCGCAGTGTGTGCGTGTGAACATGTCGGCGTGCACTCACTCGCACATGTGGGATGTGCGGGATGCGTGTGTGTTGAGTTGCGGTTGCGTCTCTTTGAAGGCTGTCAGAAGGTCTTCTGACCTCGCTTACCTTTTAAAAGAATTTGTCACAACATTTGGGAGGGAAGGAGCTCAGAGAAGAGAAAGTGCTGGCCACCTGCGTTCATCCGTAACAATGCTGCAGCTCAACACACCCTGCCAAGTCTGTGCACGGCCCACGGTGTGTGTGTGTGTGTGTGTGTGTGCTTTGATCACTAAAGTATCATGGCACAGTAAGTATTTAGTCAGGGATCTCTCCCTGGGCGGCAATAGCAGCTGAAATATCAGTTTCTGCTCTCCCTGCAGGCTGCACGGCTCTATTGTTGCTTCCACTTTATACCCACATTCATCAAGGAGTTGTCAAACGTTCAAGATATTCTTTTATTGAGCAGAAGTGAGAGGAACCCTGTTTCAAACTCCTGCTTCAAGCTGCAGAAACGTCCTCCGTGCATTCCCCTTTCCTGGCAGGCTGAATGGTCAGAAAGAAGACAGCTGCTTTCTATTCCACTTCAGCTCTCTCCCACATACAGATTGGTGTGCACATGAGTGCGCACACGTGTTTGTGTGCTGCTGTTTCTGTGTGTTAGTGATCATCTTGTATCCTTGTAATGGTGGGAAGAATTTCTCCTTCCCAACTTGTTTTCTTAAGTGATGACAGGAACTGAATCTCCCCCGCGTCCTAATCCTCCTCAGCCAGCGAGACGTTCAAGTACCAACTGCTGCAGCAGCTCCATGATCGCGCTGTAAGCTAGCCTGCACTTTAGCATTCATCCTGATTCTGAATTTTAATATGTTATCAGAGGTGGGTAGAGTAGCCAGAAACTGTACTCAAGGAAAAGTATTGTTACTTTATGATAATAGTGACTCAAGTATAAGTAAAAGTAGTCACCAAAATAATGACTTGAGTGAAAGTAAGAAAGTATCTATTAAAAAAAATTACTTAAGCAGTGAGTAACTTTGATCAAGCTTATCCTTTCAAATAATCAACAAGCTATAAAGTGCTCCTCTGAGGGGGGAAAAAATACGCCAAGTAGCCATATGTAGCTTCTAATACAATCCAAATCATATCATATAAAGAAACAGTAGACAGTAATAAATCAGATATTTACCACATAACAAATCATGACAATTCTGGCTTGGCTCCAAGACAGTTAGCTAGGTTAGCTTCATGAATTTACTCAGAATAGAACAGGAAAACTTGAGTTAGCATTAGCAGCAGCTGCTAGCTAACTATGGCCAGAGGAAAATGCCAATGATGCTGGGGACAAATAATTCCGTAATTGTCCGCTGTTTCTCTGCGTCAGCCTTTCTCTTTTTAGAATTTATTTTTTGTCTAAGCGCCAAGAAAATTATGAAACAAGAAACATTGTTTGCTTAGTTTAAGTCCATTTTAATTCATATTATATTATATGCAAAGACACCGGCTGGCCCACCTATCAAGCCCTGTCAACCCACTGTTGTCATGGAAATGACGGGATGCTGAATCTGATAGGACCAAAGCTCTCTCTCTCTCTCTCTCACACTCACACACACACACACACACACACACACACACACACACACACACAGTGGAGCAGTTGCTTTCACTTTCTCTGCTGCAGTTGCAGAAAGTGGAGAATTTTGACTCGTTGCTTCAGAGTGATGTCTCACAATAACAAAGTAACGCAAAGAGTGTGACCAAATGTAATGGAATAAAAGTACATGTTTATCTTCATAAATATACTCAAGTATGAGTTAAAAGTATCCTGCAATAAAACTACTCAGTAAAGTACAATTTTGTGAAAAAACTTACTTAAGTAAATATAACAGAATAAATGGAAGGCATTACTATACCTCTGTATGTTATAGCCCAATATTACATATAACGGTTCAAAATGCTTTACATGTCCACACATTACAGTTCCCAAACAGCCCAAGCTCTGTAAGAAGACAAGGAAAACTCCCCAAAAAATTTAACATATAAGGAAAACAGAAGAAAGCTCAGGAGAGGCTGTTCAGAGAGAGATTCCCTCTCCTCAAACAGCCAGGTGTGCAGCCAGGTGTGCAACAGGAGCTTTAGGCAGGAGGCAGACAAATTACAAAGACACAAAAATGAAACACGACAGGATGATATCAAACGGCAAATAAGCAACGATCCGGAATGATGTCGTCAATATGAAATCATAGTCATGATACTGGAGTCATGAGTCACGTGAAGTGAATGTTCACCAGTGGGAGGATGGTTGCTTTCCGGGGGGAATCCAGTCACAGGATAAATGAAGCTTCTACATTCCATTTTCACATGAAATGTTTCTTATTGCATAAATGAAGTTGACTTTGAAAACGTTAAAAAGTTAGACAGTCATGAGGCCAGAATGTAATATTTGAGCATCACTGAGGCAAAGGTGAGCCCACTCAGAGGTATGATTTAAAGGACCATACCACCTATTTTGCATGTTTGAGCCTAATATATTCAATTTTCATACATGTTACGTTACTGACAATCATTTCCCAAAGGATAAAACCGTATTTCAGCTTTCCTGATATTTTGCAAAATCTCTTAATCTTTCAAAATCAAATATTCAAGTGATACACCCACCTTAAAAATCCATGTTTCTCCTGCTAATAGTTACACAGCCTTATGAAGTCACAGTCCTTTAAATTTTTCCATAAACACAGATCTTCTTTTGGGACTATATTCCCCGGTGGAGGCATACATTCACTACACACTTTTTATTGCTCTTAAACGCTAAAATTATGTAACTTCTAAAAAAACTTGAATACACGTCTTGTTGGTGATGATGGATTACCTATCCCAAGAACGTTTACAGTATCAACAAGTTGATTTTAATAGCAGAATGAACTGAAACCAATGGAGGTCTGGAAGGTAGGAAAAACATTTTTAATTCACCGTTCCAGTAGTATGCTTGGGAAATGATTGTCAGTAACATGTATGAAAAGTGAATATATTAGACTCAAACATGCAAAATGGATGGTATGGTCCTTTAAATCAGACTGTGGTGATCAGAGGCAGGGATCAGCTGACACAGCTTAGGTTTTCAAACTTCCCGCCGAGAGCTTTATTTTCTCTGCATATAGAAAAATACACCCTGAGTGAGTCCCGTGACCACGCATACGACAGCTCCCACAGCGCAACTAATGCTGCGTTCAAGATACCTCGGAAGTCGGAATTTTCCTAGTCAGAATTTTTGACTTCCAACCTCAAACTGTTCCAGCCAAATGTAAACAAAAAGCATGACTGAACACCAATAAATCCTGTCAATTAAACTTAATTAAACTAATTAATTAAACTTCATAATAAATGCTAACTAAAGTAAAGTTAGACTACAGGACTGTTTGGTTGTGTTGTTTTACAATGATATTAATCACAATATTAAATAGTGCAGAGAAGTAATATTCTGAAATTATTTACACTTACGTATCAATGACAGTTTTTGTACACTAGTTACCATGGTGATATATTTTGACCTTTTTATTTCAATGCCATGCAGGGAAAAATACTTTATTCACCTGTTAACTGATCATTTCCATTCATAAAGCTCGTTTCCACAGCGCTGCCATGTTGAGTGACGTCATACTCGTGAAGTCGGGGTAGATAATTTTGGTCCTAGTTTCCCAGTCAGAGCTCCAACTTCAAATCCTGTTCCAATGCATTTTTCCATAGAAAGCTGGAAAATTCGGACTTCTGAGGTAGCTCAAACACAGGGTAAGTTTCTGTCTTAAAGGGACAGTACGCCTCTGTGGATTCTGCAACCATAACTACTATACTCATGTATAATGATTTTGACCTGCAAATTTAGATTTTTAAAGAAACCCGTATATAAGCTGACCCCCTGATGTTGTTCCATCAATTTATTTGTTTAGCATACCTGTTTTTCTGGGTATTGTCATAGTATCCCTCTGATCAAATTTGAATTTCTCGTGTATAAGCCAACCCCCAATTTGCTTTGAGAAATTTGGTAATACATGGTATATATCTCCCACAACTCCATAAATTCAATCAGCATTGAATTCCTAAAATGGAAATGAACCCGATCAGAGACGCGTCATCATGTCTGCAGAACACACACACCACAATGTCTTTTATTTACTCAATTTATGCTACGCTAACTTGTTTGCTGTAAGTTTGGCAAAGGTTTTCTGCCTTAGCACCGTCTCCTCCCTTCAAACATGCTGCAGCTCCACAGCCAGAGATTAACCAGCAGCTCCTTTATCAGCAGCACCCCGGAGTGTGTGTGTGCGTGCGTGTGTGCGCGCCGCCGTGAGGTAGATGGAGAGACTCTAATCACACCTCATCCGTTAGCTGCTGGCAGGCTGGACTAATGTGGACGTTACGGTGTACTCCTGCATCATGCTGTAATTCATGCTGATTTGCTGTAATATATGGAGCGCCACTGACAAAAGCAGCAACAAAGAGCCATAAATATGAGAAAAGGTGAGAGAACGCGTCAGGCCGTCACATTCCCAGCTACCCTTGGTGTGTGTGTGTGTGTGTGTGTGTGCGTGTGTGTGTGTGTTCCACAGGTGCTTGCTGTAAGGGGCTTTGACTGCAGGCTTGAGTTTCCAAAACACGGGCTTACACCGATACACACGGGACTTAATGCATGTGTGTGTCTTTGAGCCTGTCATCAGCAAAGGTGTGTGTGTGTGTATGTGTGTGTGTGTGCGTGTGAATACCAAAATAAATGATGGCCTTGAAAGTGATAATAAAGGAGGACAATAATGGGAGGAAGTGTTGCTGGGTTGTTTAGGTAGCAGCAGAACACTTACGTACGTACAAATGAGCTTCAGCGACGTGTGTTTATATGAGCTCATCATCCCAGACAAACAATAAATCAATATAACATCATAATAAACAAGCAAATATACACAGATACACAGGCGTGAATACACACCCACACCTACACTGGTTTCTCTCACATGCTGTAGCATCTCATGTCAACACACATACGCACACACACACACACACATGACAAAAGAGAAGGATTGAGATGCAGCCTTGAGCCTTTTTGTCCTTCATGACACTGTTTGCTTCTATGCAGCTGTTTTCAGACCAATTACGGATAAATATAATACACTCTCTCCTTTAAGACACACACTCACACACTCTCACACACACACACACACACACACGCTCGGAGAGAGTGGGAAAGAGAAAAGGGCAAATGAGCTCACAACCAGTAAATAGTTTATTTTTACTCAGAGGTGAGGTTTGAAGGTGACAAGCTCTCTCTCTCTCTCTCTCTCTCTCTCTGTCACAACACACATACAGAGAGATGCCATTTTAACAGCATAAACTCAGATTACACACACTGTATAAATGCAGAGTGAAACAGAGACACTTCATTAACACTCTTTGTTTGAACAGGTGTCTGCCCAACAGGCTGTGGTGTGTGTGTGTGTGTGTGTGTGTGTGTGTTTGTGTGTGTGTGTGTGTGTGTGGGGTCCTGTCACTCCTCACCGTGATCTGTGAAAACCTGCTTCTCCGAAACTAAAACTTCCACAGATGCAAACCAAAACGTTTTAGAGCTTCAGATGTCAAGTTTAAGTTCGGTGACGTCACCTTAAAATACCAACATAACATGACATGAACAGTGTAACTCTGAACAGTGTTGTCATGGTGACTGCAGATGTGAACAATACCGCAAGCTGTAACAACATGAGTAAAAATGGATAAGTGTAACAGTAGAGTGTTTCCCTGTAATATTTTAGCCTGTCATCATCATCATTCATCATCATCCATACCTGATTATCATATTCAGGGTCATGGGGGGGTCAAGCCCATGCAGTAACACTGGGTGAGAGACAGGGTATATCTGGACAGGTCACCAGCCAATCACAGGGCTCACACACACACACACACACACACACACACACAGACAAACTCATTCACACCTATGGTTATTTTAGAGTTCCCAGTTCACCTGACCTGCATATTTTTGGAGGCAGGAGGAAACCGGAGCACCTGAAGGAAATACATGAACTCCACACAGGATTCAAATCCAGGACGTTCTTGCTGTGAGGCAACAGTGCTAACTGCTAAGCCACTCAGTAAACAGTAACTCTGATTAGCTTTAGCTGCTCGTCTTTGTGTATAAAACATAAATGAAATGACTGATGATGTCATCAGATCTGATCTTTGGCAGTTTATGAGGCTAAATAGCCTCTATGATGCTAAATTTAAATAAACTCTGAAGTCCAAATCCACCACAAGCCAAGAACTCACCTGAAATTAGTGTAGCGGCTAAGCTAGCACTGTTAGCGGCTAAGCGGACATCACAACAAATCACAGCTGATGAAAAGTTACCACTTCACTAATTTCACCACACCGTTAGCTTTTTCTGTCAGAGTAGCTGTTAGCTAATGTTCCAAGAATAGAATAGAATAGAATAGCTTTATTGTCATTATATGTAACATATAATGAAATTACAGGTGCTTCTCCCTTAGTGCATAAGTATAAAGTATAAAAAAGAGTAAAAACAACTTTGTACACATCTATTTAAATTATATTTACACAGCTGAAAAGATACTTATCAATGTGTGTATCAAAGTATATCAAAAAAAGTGTATCAAGTATATTTATATACTTGATATACTAAGACTGAGTCAGCGTCACTTCCTGCTTGTTTTGCATAACAAATCATGTGATTGGTTGACCTGGTCACACCAGGTGCGACTTTCATGGTATTCACCTGAGTGTATCTGCTGCAAATTTGTTTCATAACTGGAGGCAGAAACACCAGGGCGAACACCAAGAAAGTTACAAGTAGCATGAAACAAGTTTGTGTTTCTACCTTTAGCTGTTAGCCTGTTAGCTAACAAGCAGAGGAAGCTGCATTTTAAGAATGTGTTCGCTGACTGCGCTGTTTCTGGGCATGCTTGTTTCGTTTCTTCCTGTTGCACATAATATGTCAGCACACCGCAATATCATCAATATCATGATATGATTCATATTTATCATATAAAAAAAAATGACACTGAATGATATGATATGACACAGCCTTAATGTGAACGTTCAATGTCCTTAATTGTTTAAATCCATTGTAACTCAGCTTTTGGCATTTAAAAAGTATTTTTCCATTTGAAAAATGTGTACAGTATGTTCACATTTACCTGGTGCAGCTGCAAACTCTTCCACATCCAGGTAATTTAATTCAGAGGCGACTTTGTTATGTAATGTGAATTTGTGCACTGATCAAATAATAAATCCATCTGAAAAACTTGCTTTGGTCACAAGTCATCCAATTTTAAATTTTGGACTTTATTAAATTTTGGCTGCAAAATGTTGGATTGAGAAATTTGTTATATAAATTCTGAATTTTATCAACTTCAGCGTAACCCATAACCATTCATCATCAATTCATCACCCCTGGCTGTATGTAGAAATATTGATTTCAGACATTATCCCATTTTCTGTTGATCACTTTGATCCAGTACATAATTTAATGTCAACTTCCATAAAGAGTTTCTCATTAATACCACTAAACTTTGGTCACATAAAAAGACAAGTTAAACCATTTTTTGATTGTGGTGTCATGAATTAATGTATTCATTATGAAATTACCCGCTACCCACAATGAAACCCTAACCCATTATGTGCTCTGTTGTGCTATATAGAGCCAGGGAACATAGAAATTCTTGTCTTTTTTCTGTGCAAACACACTGCTGCACTTTAACTTTGTGTTTCCTGGATGCTTTATGCAACAAGCAAAATGCATCACTTATTCAAGATGGCAAAGTAGCTCATGTGTTTCCATTGGACTGATCTTTAGTTTAAGAGTCAATCAGACCATGATCATCATGCTTCTATGTCCTTATTCCCAAAAAGCTCACAAAGTGGTGACCAAGGACAAAGTGCTTCTGTTACAATTACAAGTGCTGATTTTATAGAGCAGTGGTTCTCATGCCTGGTCCTCAGGTACCACATCACCATATTTCCATCTCTTCTGGATATACAGTACCTGATCAGCTGCATCAGGTGTGATTAGACAGGAGAGATGGAAGATATAAAGAACTGTAGCTGAGGAAGGTGAATGAGAGTCGCTCAGCTACATTTCTGTGTTGGACCCTATGTTGGACCTGAGAGGTTGCAGGTTTTCAGTCAAACCAAAAACACACCAGCTGATTTCAATGATCAGCACAGATTCAGTCACAGAGAAGGAGCAGCTTGAATTCAGCTTTTGATTGGACTGAAAACCTGCAGCCTCTCAGCCCTGATGCCTCTGAGTGAGACAATCAGCATCAAATATTCCAGACATGATGATGACAGCCAGCAAATATCATTTTATTTTTATTCTGCAGACAGTTTCACATTCTCTAAGGCAGTCATCCTCAAAGTCCGGGCTCCCAGTTTGGATCTGGACCAAACCACAACTGTCTCTGGACTCTGCGCAAATTATACTTTTCATATGTATTATTTGTGTTAGCTGAGAGACATCGCTGCGATGCAACGAGTCAAAGTTCTTATGCTCCACTGTCTGTGCGAGAATGTCTCCTCTGCTTTTGGTCCAGTCATATTCAGTATCCTGTCATCTCCATGACAATGATGGGTTGGCATGGCACTGGGCTCACTGGGAGTTGACAGTGCAGCTAGTTTCATACACCCCTCNCCCCCCCCCCCAAGGATCCTACAGTACATTCCCTAGTTCAGTATTTTGTTAACTCTAGCCCTAATATGTGCTCTATTGTGCTATATAGAGCTGGGAAAACAAATTAACAAATTAAAGGACCATACCATCCATTTTGCATATTTGAGCCTAATATATTCAATTAATTTTCATACATGTAACGTTACTGATAATCATTTCCCAAAGCATACTACTGAAATGGTGAATTAAAAATGTTTTTCCTACCTTCCAGACTGCCATTGGGTTCAGTTCATTCTGGTACGCTATTAAAATCAACTTGTTGATACTTGAAACGTTCTTGGGTAAAAAATTACCATGGCTTGACTGACTTTAATTAATGGGCCTTTATCTTATTGAAAATCTTCTTTGTGGACCTTCAAGATTTGTATTTGCGTAGCCCTGATGTAA
This sequence comes from Lucifuga dentata, assembly GCA_014773175.1. Lineage (NCBI taxonomy): Eukaryota > Metazoa > Chordata > Actinopteri > Ophidiiformes > Bythitidae > Lucifuga > Lucifuga dentata. The sequence goes on from VXCM01003444.1 coordinate 12,870, forward strand.
AGCAACAGCATCAACAGGCTTTTTTCTGTGTATTCATGTTGGTATATTAGGGTTAAATGTTAATTTTAATGAATTGGTGGAAGTAGCTGCTATGTGCCTGCATAGGATGAAGAACATTCTAATTTTGTTCCTCTTGATGCAATAACAACTTTTTCTCTGTTGGATGACAATATGACAAGTTCTTCTGTCTTCAACAGTTTTAGCACATATGCAGTACAACCTATGACAAAATGATTAAATAGGTGCTATGCTGAATTATTTCAACTACCTGAAGAGGTTTTATATTTTTGCTTTCTGTGCCTCGAAATTTGCTTCATCTCACATTGTGTTGAACTCCAAAGCACCTCTGACTGAAGCTTTTCTGTGGTTCTTCACATGCAGCCAGACTCCCTGTTTGTTTGCTGTGTGTCCATAACTTCAAATTTGTTTTAAGTCTTGAGGGTCAAAGTTGAGATGTGCACCTGTGCTGCAGTCTAAACAGCCGAACATGCCTCAAACTGAAAAGGAATCCTGAAACCACAGGAACGCTCCAGATACCTGGCCATGCAGATTTGGCTTGGGGCGTTGTCTCCTTTTTGTTCATTATGCTGTTTCAGTTCTATTTACGATCATGAACTAGAATCTTCTGATCTAGAATCTTCACTAGAATCACTTCACTAGAAACTACAATCTTCACCTAGATTGAAATTTGCAGGAAATCACTCTTATTAATATTCATATGGTTGAAAAGAAAAGAAAATGGAACAAAGAGCAGCTTGCAGCATTTCTGAGCACTGAGCAGAGGCCCAAAGCTCCGTCTTTATTAGACATCGAGTGCAAATCAGACATGAATTAGAAAGAATGACAGCTTCCATTTATATCAACCTTTGTGAGGCACTGAGCTCCTTATGGTTCTGAGTTATATTCTTACAGGCATTATGCACTGCATACACAATGATGGCTTATCAACGTCAAACCCGTTAATTCCCAGCATACTGCTCCCAGCGGCTGATAGCTGCAGGCTCTGACCATGTCGGCCACACTAGAACACCAGACATAAACGTGAATAGTTTGATGATTTGATGCTGATCGAATGCAAAATTGAGAAAAAAACAAATTAACAAATTAAAGGACCATACCACCATTTTGCATGTTTGAGCCTAATATATTCAATTTTCATACACATAACGTTACTGACAATCATTTCCTAAAGCATACTACTGGAATGGTGAATTAAAAATGTTTTTCCTACCTTCCAGACCTCCATTGGTTTCAGTTCATTCTGCTATTAAAATCAACTTGTTGATACTTGAAACATTCTTGGGATAGGTAATCCATCACCACCACCAAGACGTGTATTCAGGTGTTTTTTAGAAGTTATGAAATTTTAGTGTTTAAGCGCAACAAAAAGTGTGGAGTGAATGTATGCCTCCACCGGGGAATACAGTCCCAAAAGAAGACCTGTGTTTATGGAAAAATTTAAAGGACCGTGACTTCATAACGCTGCGTAGCTATTTGCAGGCGAAACATGGATTTTTAAGGTGGGTGTATCGCTTGAATATTTGATTTTGAAAGATTAAGAGATTTTTCAAAATATCAGGGAAGCTGAAATATGATTTCAGCCTTTGGGAAATGATTGTCAGTAACGTAACATGTATGAAAATTGAATATGTTAGGCTTAAACATGCAAAATGGATGGTATGGTCCTTTAAACAAATTTTTTGCTGGAAAAAAATGTCATTGTAGGACTCAAATTTATTAAAAATAAATTAAACGTACACTTGAAATACATCAAATCATCAACCTGAAAATTGCTCTGAAAATTGTTTTCCTCTTCATCTACTTTCTGGGGAATAACCATAAACAATTCTTTCAAATTCATTCATTCATCCTCCAAAGGTCAAATCAAATGGAAATGTGAAAGCAGATCCATGGCCTCTTATTAATCTGAGTGATCAATACGAAATGCTTTAACACAATATATTAAATTGCACTATTCTATTCATCAAGATCACTTCTCTTCACAGTTATCACAGCGGCTGTGGCGGCAGGGTTTGCTTCACTTTCCGGAACCCGTCAGCAAAAACCACAGAAACAGAGAGGGACCAGAGTACAGCAGATTCACTCAGCTAGTGCATGTGTGTGAGATAACAACACTTTATCACCAGTGCTCTATTCACCAGTGATTTGGAATGGCTTTGCTAATTCTGCGCCTGTGACAACATAAAACTCCATCAAATCAGCAGGACTGAAATGTTTTTCATGAAAGAACGAATGTCTGTTTAGCCAAATGAGACATGAGACACACGTGACCATAACTTAATTCACGAATCCATGAGGAGATCTGGATCAGGAGTCAGTTCTGATTTTTACTTGCAGTTTTAATTGTTGGGTGGTTGGAAAATAAATCTGATCCTAGAACAGCAAAGCTTTTGAAAAACAAGAGTTAAAGTAACACTACTGCCCTCTGTTGACTATCTTTCCAACATAAAACGTGTTTTTCCACATTTACCCTCAAATTTGATAAACTTGCTGGTCACTTTAATTACTAAAAATATAAAATAAACCAATACTATAATACTGTGTAATATTTCTCTGTGAAGAAAAAATAACTCAAAGCGTGCCTTGTCGAACACTGTAGTAGGAACAGGACTATCACACAGTAGCTGAAGGCGTCTTTCTTATCTGCTGTCTGAGTGCTGGACAGCTGAGGTGCTGATTGGTTTGATTCTATGTGCGTATTGACTTCATGTTCCACTGCAGAGAGGAGAAGAGCGATGGATGAAATGAACGGAGCACGCATGTCTAAATCTCAGCCTCTGCGTGCTGCGCTCTCCTCTTGCTGTGCTGGTGCTTGGTGAGTCCGTACTTGAAGAACTCGTAGACTGACCAGCTGATGGCTGTGGAAGGCATCTGGTAGATGACTCTCGCCTGGACTCCTTTGAAGAAGCCCTGCAGGCCGCCCAGCCTGTACACGGTCCGGAAGGCGTGGGCTAGGCCTGAGATGTGTCTGTGGGCTCCCTGGCTAGGGCCGGGGCTGGAGGACAGGGAGCCGAGGGCTAGCGACTCCTGGGTGTTAAGCAGGGTCTTGCAGACGTCCAGAGGCGTGGTGGCTGCAGCAGCGATGGCCCCAGCCAAAGCCCCGGACAACATGTGGGACGAGGGATTGTATTGTCTGTGGGGGTTGAGCAGCTCCTGCAGGTACTCGTAGGTCATGAAGTGGAGAGCCTGGAAGGGCACGTTCATGGTGAGCTGGGTGGTGTAGCTGCGATAGAACGCTGCAGCGCCCTCTTTCTGCCACACGGCGTGCACACAGTCCAGCACGCCGCGGTACGGTGAATTATACATCTGCATGCGCTGCTTCACAACTGGGGGGGGTGACACGAGTCGAGAAGCCCAGGTGTGTCCACATTGTTGGGTGATGTGATAAGGAGGAAAACAAACAAACAAAAGGAAACAAGTGTGTTATTAGCAGCAGTACAGACATTTCCAAACACCTGCAGGTACAGCATGAGAGCAGAGAGGAAGACGGGTCCTGACACAGCTGCACTCCATGAATGTGGTCAGTGTCCTTCTGGTGACATGTTTGGGCAGCTGGACTGCAGGCAGCTGTGAATGTGAATGTGTGAGACCGCAGGGAAAAAGGCTACAGAGTGCAGATGGTTGGCCAACCAGCAGCACCTGCAACTTCCTTCTCTTAAACCTCTCTACAGGAAACTTTTCATTCCAGACAGGAAATGTCTTCACATACATCAATGTCCTCCCAGGTAACGGGACAAAAGGAAAGTGATAAACATGGATGGCCTTTTTCTAGACTTTAAAGGACCATACCAGCCATTTTGCATGTTTGACTAATTTCTTCAATTTTCATACATGTAACATTACTGACAATCATTTCCCAAAACATACTAGTGGAACGGTGAATTAAAAATGTTTTTCCTACCTTCCAGACCTCCATTGGTTTCAGTTCATTCTGCTATTAAAATCAACTTGTTGATACTGTAAACGTTCTTGGGATAGGTAATCCATCATCACAAACAAGACGTGTATTCAGGTTTTTTTAGAAGTTATGTAATTTTAGTGTTTAAGCGCAATAAAAGCGTGGAGTGAATGTATGCCTCCACCGGGGAATACAGTCCCAAAAGAAGACCTGTGTTTATGGGAAAAATTTAAAGGACCGTGACTTCATAAGGCTGTGTAACTATTAGCAGGAGAAACATGGATTTTTAAGGTGGGTGTATCACTTGAATATTTGATTTTGAAAGATTAAGAGATTTTGCAAAATATCAGGAAAGCTGAAATACGGTTTTATCCTTTGGGAAATGATTGTCAGTAACATAACATGAAAGAAAATTTAATGTTAGGCTCAATCATGCAAAATGGATGGTATGGTCCTTTAATCTAAGAGCTTGTTTGATGTACTGATATGGATTTGACTTCACAATCTATAAGAAATCCTTACTTAGTTTTTTTGTTTTGTTTAATGAAATTTTCTTTTGTATCCCTGTATCTGTAAAATTTGTATCACACTGGAAGTTTATGTGAAATAACAGTGTCTTGTAAGAACATGTGGTCATGTTGATATGCATGACAACAATAATAAAATAAAAATTCTTTCTATTCTACCTCCAAATGTGCTGTTCTTACCTTCAGATGGATTCATAGCTGCATCGTGAAGCAGCGTAGCCACACACCCAGCTGCTCCTGAAACAAACACACTCATTACTACAGCGCAGTGATCCCAGACAGAGGAGAAGGTAACAGGCAGGCAAAGAGTGAAAAAGAACACAGCATTTTCATAAGTATTTTAAAGGACCATTTTGCATGTTTCAGCCTAGTATATTCAATTTTCATACGTTATGTTACTGACAAGCATTTCCCAAAGCATACTACTGGAACGGTGAATTAAAAATGTTTTTCCTACCTTCCAGACCTCCATTGGTTTCAGTTCATTCTGCTATTAAAATCAACTTGTTGATACTGTAAACGTTCTTGGGATAGGTAATCCATCATCACCAACAAGACGTGTATTCAGGGATTTTTTTAGAAGTTTTGTAATTTTAGCGTTTAAGTGCAATAAGAAGTGTGGAGTGAATGTATGCCTCTACTGGGTCCCAAAAGAAGACCTGTGTTTATGGAAAAATTTAAAGGACCGTGACTTCATAAGGCTGCGTAACTATTAGCAGGAGAAACATGGATTTTTAAGGTGGGTGTATCACTTGAATATTTGATTTTGAAAGATTAAGAGATTTTGCAAAATATCAGGAAAGCTGAAATACGGTTTTATCTTTTGGGAAATGATTGTCAGTAACATAACATGTATGAAAATTGAATATATTGGGCTCAAACATGCAAACTGGGTGATATGGTCCTTTAAAGGCCTTTTGGCAGCACTTCTTGCTGTGATCATGACATCTGCTTCATTGTCTTACCCCCTATTACCTGAGGACTTTATGCTCTGAGCAAATCAACATCACAGCATATGTACATACACTCAATGGCCAGAAAAACACACACACCTGGTCATTGCACAACAGTTCCTGTCATAAATATGAACTTTGTAAAACTAAGAATTTGTAATAGTTGTTGACTTTGTGTCAGAGAGATGCTGATTCAACTCTGTGCTCATTTTTGAGGCTGGAGTCCATGTTATTTTACTGGACTGCATTATATTGCACCATGTTTCTAATATTTTGAATTATCTGTATAAGTAAATGAGATGGAAAAAAAAATTATTAGAAACACCTTTCATTATAATGCAGCCAAATACAACACGTCCACAAAGTACAGCTTCAAAATAATAACCATAAATTTGAATCAACTCTTCCCTGACTGAAACTACATATGATTAGTTTGATAAAGTTACATTTCTTACAGGACTGTTGGATTGGATTACAATGAACAGATTTTCATTTCTATTCATTTCTACTTTTCTGGGTACAGAGCCTGTTGCTGAGGTCTGATGTGTGGCTCACTCTGAGATAAATGTGAGCAGACAGAGACCCCTAGTGGAGAAGGCAGTTCATTGCTCCCTTGGGAGATTTTAACCAACCCCATGAACCAGACATGCAGGGCCAACAGAGGAGAGCAGATGATGGACAAAGAGGACTTACCCAGCCTCCCACTACACTGGAAAAGAAGAAAGAGAAAGAGCGCGAAGAAGAAGGAATAAGGAAAAGGTTCACATTCAGAGCAAGTTTTCCAAAAGGGAATTTTTGGCCCATTCTCTTTGGAATTTGGAGCCGAGGTCAGTGACCTAAACCTGACCCCAACAACAAAACCGGCCAGAAATCTAAACTGGCACTAGCACTTCCTCTGAGCCTGAACCTATGAAGAGGCTTTTTTCCATCTGATGGCTGTCATGCTTTAGGACCAGTCAGTTCCGCTCTGCTCTATATATGGGTTAAGGCTGAGAAGCAGCTCCATATTGAGATTCATGGGACGGGCTGCAGTCCTACACGTCAACCTGCTCTCTAACAGTGATCTAAGCTCAGCCGTGTGTTCTGTACGACTACGTGGCACTGTTCACGTGTGTATAAGTGCACTTTATGGTACCATTAGCCAAATGACTGTTTGCCCCTGGATGAATCACATCACTTAGTGTCTTTTTGAGTTTCTCATAGCTGGCAAAATAGAGGGCATGGGCGGGCCCCGCCCCGACAGCTGTCGCATTCAGCCCTCTGACAGGCCGCCAGATGCCCTCGGTGGCTATGATTCGCCGGAGAGCATCCATTACATTCCTGTAGCGGGCTGCCGGGTCCGGCTGGAGGCTCTGCATGCGAGTCTGGAAAAGAGGAAACGGTAGAATGTAGCAAACGTATCTGATGTTCAAATTACATGTGCGTAGAATCAGATTAGGACTGAGTATGTGCTTATGATGAGGTTTATTAAAGCTGACATAAAAATTAAACTCAGTATGTAAGTCTTCACACATGTCTGTCTATAACAGCAAAGAATGGTTTTGCAAAGAAAAGAGTGTTGAATAGAGTGCAGTGTGAATTAGAGGTCAAATAAGGGAAATGAGTTGTTTGACATTGTGTGTGTGCATAATTGAATAGAAGGAAGTATGCTGCTACAAGCTCCAAGGTTACAGAGGGACATAAACTGACTTCCTGTAAGCCTATTTTCCCACTGACCCTAAACACACCTTTCTTATTCCAACACTAACAAACACACACATGCACGCTGAGATAAATTACAGCTTATATAACAAGTGCATGGGATCAGTGTTTCAGTCACCTGTTATTTGGTTTGATTTAGGGTAGCCTGGGGACTGGGTGAGAGTCTGAGCAACATGACCTACAAACCAGACTTCAGCTGAACGCACAAACTTCTACCTCTCTGTGTGAGGCACGGTCATTTTAATTTCTCTGTAAAAGCTGTCTTCTCCTGGGATTATATTTCCTGGCAGAGACACACAACATCTATCAAAGTGTAAACAGGACCTCAAATCCTCCGTACAACAACCGTAGAGCACATAAGAGAATGATCCGACGCTGGTACGAGTATTTCAGCCAAGTTACTTCATGTTACAGGAGCAGGTTTATGTAGCCAGGCTGCCGCACGAAGCCAGATCACTCTAGTGAACAGAACGTCACAGCGCTCCTCCACGTTCATTTGTGTCCCTGAGTGTGTAGGTTTCTATGGCACGCCATTCGTAACGCAAACATGAAAACTCACGGCACTCTAACCAGCTATAGCTCTGCTGCACCTATGTTGTTTTTGCTATTGACAAAGCTCAACTCACTCCTTCATGCTGAACATAAATACAATTTCCACCACCTTTAAAAAACTAAACAAAAAAAAAAAAAACCNAAAAAAAAAAAACACTGAGGCAAACTTTTTTTTTTGGTGCGATTCAATACTTGGATGTTGCTTTGCTTTGTAGAGTCAACAAAAAACTACACAAAAAAAACAAAAAAGTGTTGCCTTTGCAGGTCTGTAGTGACAGACCTGCAACAGTAGTGGGTTTTTTTTTTAATCCACAAGAAATTATTTGGACTATTTAAAGGATCATACCACCCATTCTGCACGTTTGAGGCTAATACATTCAATTTTCATACATGTAAGGTCACTGACAATCATTTCCCAAAGGAACTTTCCTTTCCTGATATTTTGCAAAATCTCTTAATCTTTCAAAATCAAATATTCAAGTGATACACCCACCTTAAAAATCCATGTTTCTCCTGCTAATAGTTACACAGCCTTATGAAGTCACGGTCCTTTAAATTTTTCCATAAACGCAGGTCTTCTTTTGGGACTATATTTCCCAGTGGAGGCATACATTCACTCCACGCTTTTTATTTATTTAAACATTAAAATTACATAACTTCTAAAAAAAAACCTGAATACACGTCTTGTTGGTGATGATGGATTACCTATCCCAAGAACGTTTACAGTATCAACAAGTTGATTTTAATAGCAGAATGAACTGAAACCAATGGAGGTCTAGAAGGTAGGAAAAACATTTTTAAATCACCATTTCAGTAGTATGCTTTGGGAAATGATTGTCAGTAATGTAACTTCTGAAAATTGAATATATTAGGTTCAAACATGCAAAATGGATGGCATGGTCCTTTAAAAAGAGCATGATATATTGATATATTCTAATCTAAACCATCCTGACAGTCTGATGCTAGAATATGCAGGAAATCCTCTGAATCCAACAGCAGTAACCTATTCAAAGCCAGTTTAAATGGGCTTTCTGAAAAAAAAGAAAGGACAGATGCATTCAAATGGGCTGCATAACAAACTGATTTGGTCAAATTACTAATGTTAAAAATCTCTTATCAAACTAAATTTACTTTATTTTTGGTAAACATTTTGTCTGAATCACATATAACAGTCCGATGCAGAAGTCCAGAGACTTAAAATGATCATGCTGTAATTACTCAACAACATCAGAACTGAGCCAACGGGAGAAAGCAGAATAAATCAGCTACTGTTTGCAATCTATAGGAACAATTTAACATGATTTCACTTAGAAGTCATATCATCCAGCCCTAAATCATTTCATGCCCTGATTACTTTTGTGCATGAATTTTTAAACTTGTTTGTGCACAGCTCTTGTACACAGTGGACTGTGTTTTTGCTGAGTCACAAAGGACCGGATCGGAATCTCCTGTGGCCTGTGAGGAGACACTGAGATCAATTAGCAGATTAACAGGCACCAGGACAATCTGCAAACTGTAGACTTGTCCAGGTTCTGGACGTAGCAGAGAGCAACAGAGGTCGACTCCAGATGGGAGAGACATGGATGAAGCGTGTTCATTTCATCAGCTTTTCAGCTTGACATGCACAGCTGACTGTACTTGCTGTCACTGTGTTTTCCTGTCTTTCGCTGTTACAGAATCATGAGCCACAGCTAACTCAGAATTCTAATCTTATTTCATGCACGAGTGCTGATGAGGATCAGGAGGAGAGCACACATCACTCCTATTTTAATGTCTTTACTGGCTTCCTGTCAATTTTCACATTGATTCGAAGATTATTTTATTAGTTTTTAAGTCACTGCATGGTCTTGCACTAAGATATCTATCAGAAATGCTTTTAATTCATGAAGCAGTAAGACCTCTCAGATCCTCTTGCACTTTATTTTTAAACTGTCCCAACAAGCAGAACTAAAACATTTGGTGATGCAGCTTTTAGCTGTTATGCTAAGTGGTTGGAACAGCTTCCTGAGGATCTGAGAGGAGCTGCAAACATTGATATTTTTAAACGCAGACTTAAAATCCATCTGTTCAGTCTGGCTTTCATGTTTATGATTTTATATTTTAATTTAATTAGTTTGAGCTTATTACATTTATGTAAATTTTAAACAACTGTTATCAATATTTTGTGTGTATTTGTCAGTCACCTATAAGCACTCTGAGTTGCCTTTAGTTGTATGAAATGTGCTATAGAAATAAAGTTTGATTGATTGAACTGACCTGTCAGGTTAGAGAGAACGCCTCAGTAACTGTGCTTAATTTAAAAGCAGCATGAAACTGTTCCAGAAATACGATAAAATTAGACCCAGTCACATGTGATCAAAACACCAACAGTGCTGTGCAGCTGAGTCAGTGTCACACTTTGGTAAAGGATCATTCCGACATGCACTGTGGAGAAATCAGAGACAACCATCTCAAACCTAAACCTACTCTTATACATGTTCATGTGACAGATCAGTAAACAGGATGTACCAAAGATATTTTTTGTCTTTTGTAAACAAGGAGTAGCTGATTTCTAACCAAAATGCTTACATGAGTACATATGATGTATATACTCGATTATGTAACATTATGACTAGCTAGACTATGATAGCAGAAGCATTTAATGATGGTTTACGTTGAGCTGTCTTACTAAATCTGCTCCCATGCCGGCTAGTAGCTAGTCGCAGCTAACTTATGTTAGCCAGTTAGCTAGTTGCTGGCTAGCTGCCTGACCTTGTCCTAACTCGGCTTCGTAGCGGTATAGCATGTAAGCTAATTAGCTACGCTAACAAACAGCTTGGTCGCAAAAACTTTCCACAGAACGCACACGAGAGCAGCCCCTGAAAGCGCTGAGAGCAACCCAGAAAAGTTGTGCGTCAGCCGGTTAGCCTCTAAGCTAAGCTACCTTGACACAGTCGATAGGGAACATGAGGCAGTGCTCCATGATTCCGGCCACGGCTCCGGCCAACATGTGGGTGCTAGTGGAAGCTCCCTGTGGCAAACACTCATAGTCTGGTTCAGAGTCTTCTGTTTGATCTTGTGCAGTCCGGATAAAATCAACAGTCTGTAGTTCTGTCTCGCCTCCGATCCGGGGTGTCAAACTCCCCACGATATTTTCCGAAACTCCCCAAAACGTGCCCCCCAGCCATCGAACTTCTGTACCCGCAGAGGCGCCAGCAACCCCGGTATCATTGCCTGTAGTCTCCGCTGTCATCCGACGCCTCCTTACAAATCCATCTGCTTCCATGAGAAACCAGGTAATAAGTCCAGTCTTTGGGCGCAGCGTGTTGTAAGTCGGTGTGGAAGTTTTACATTCCCCTGGGATGATTTCACGAGTGATTTCTCCACCATTCCTCTCCAGCCGATCCTTCCTAGCCAAGGCCAAGGCGAACAAACACACAGCGAGCTACGTCACAGCACTTAATGCAGGAAGTAGACGCTGATTGGTTAAAAGGACCAAGTCCTCCCTCATCCTATTGAAGACATCCTACATCCTACAGAAGACTCTTTCTTCATAACGTTTCATAACGCCTACACCTCGTTGTGGCCTTTAACATAGGATGTAACTTCGTAAGCTGCTGTAACCACTGCAAAAAAAGCTGTTACTAAAAGAAATGTAATAAAATAATCACAACTACTCTCTCTCTCTCTCTCTCTCTCTCTCTCTCACACACACACACACACACACACACACANTCTCTCTCTCTCTCTCTCTCTCTCTCTCTCTCACACACACACACACACACACACACACAAAGCATTTCCGAGTTTCTCATGTAGTAATGGCGTCTGCAGATGATATTTGTGATGTTGTTGGGGTGACACTAAATTTATTATACACCATTGCACACTGTTAAAGGACCATACCACCCATTTTGCATGTTTGAGTCTAATATATTCAATTTTCATACTCGTAAGGTTACTGACAATCATTTTCCAGAAGATAAAACCATATTTCAGCTTTCCTGATATTTTGCAAAATCTCTTAATCTTTCAAAATCAAATATTCAAGTGATACACCCACCTTAAAAATCCATGTTTCTCCTGCTAATAGTTACACAGCCTTATGAAGTCACGGTCCTTTAAATTTTTCCATAAACGCAGGTCTTCTTTTGGGACTATATTCCCCGGTGGAGGCATACATTCACTCCACGCTTTTTATTGAGCTTAAACACTAAAATTACATAACTTTCAAAAAAACCTGAATACACGTCTTGTTGGTGATGATGGATTACCTATCCCAAGAACATTTCAAGTATCAACAAGTTGATTTTAATAGCAGAATGAACTGAAACCAATGGAGGTCTGGAAGGTAGGAAAAACATTTTTAATTCACCTTTCCAATAGTATGCTTTGGGAAATGATTGTCAGTAACGTTACGTGTATGAAAATTTAATATATTAGGGTCAAACATGCAAAATGGACGGTATGGGCCTTTAATTGTTTGGGTGATTATTCATATAATCTCATATCTCATGAGATTTGAAGGAATCATTACTGTAAATACATAGCCCACAATCTGTTATTAATTTTGAAAGTATTTTTATGTGAATCGATTTAATATAATGATGAACTGATTGACTGATTAAATGGTGAATAGATCAACAAAGAAAATGTGGTAACATCAATATTTGTAGACTGTTGAAAACTTATTACAATCTTGTCTATTTGTAATATTTTCTGTATGTTATTTTTTAAATCATTGAATATTTCAGAGTGCAATGAGCTGAGAGATACTTCATGTACTGTATGTAATTTTTTTTTTCACCAAAGATGCTGAACCTTTCATTAGGAATAATAATGAACAGCCTGTTTGTTATTCTTTAACTGTACTTTATACTTTTGGCTCATTTGTCCTAAACTTCAGACTTATTTAAATCCTTTCAGATGATCAAATTCTCTCTCTCTCTCTCTCTCTCTCTCTCTCTCTCNCACACACACACACACACACACACACACACACACACACACACACACACAGATTCACACTTGGAAGCTTCCAGTACAACCATAGACTCTCTGCTGCCACTGAGCAGCTCCACTGGAGCATTTGGGGGTTAGCTGCCTTGCTCAAGGGCACCTCAGTGGTGATAATGNTGAGCAGCTCCACTGGAGCATTTGGGGGTTAGCTGCCTTGCTCAAGGGCACCTCAGTGGTGATAATGAGGGAGGAGAAGGTGCTGCTCATTCACCTCTACAACCCTGATTTCTCCTGCCAGTTCAGGGATTGAACCAGCAACCCTTCAGTCATGAGCTCACTTCTCTAATAGGCTCCACTGCCCCATGCATGTATATATGTATGTATCTATATATAAATGTATGTATATACTGTATGTATGTATGTATGTACTGTATGTATGTTTGTATGCATGTATTTATGTATGTACTGTATGTATATATGCATGTGCTGTATGTACATACATACAGTGCATGTATGTATGTATGTATGTATGTATGTATGCATGTATGTATGTATGCATGTATTTATATGTATTATTTATATGTATGTATATACTGTATGTATGTATGTACTGTATGTATGTATGTATGTATGTATGCATGTATTTATGTATGTACTGTATGTATATATGAATGCAGCCTCAAGGGGGCACAAGCCAGTGTCCTCCTTGTGCCGGTCCCAAGCCCGAATAAA